>CM076579.1:200687334-200953105 GCA_034641835.2 Pinus albicaulis | reverse complement strand
ATCTCCGATTGCGATTGGGGAGGGGTCCCACCTTATCAAACTTTGTTTTATGCGCTCCATAATATAAATGCCTTGGACCTTTGTTTATGTGATGCACTGCACATATATGTTTATATATGTTTTTGCTGCTGGAGTGAAGTGATTCCCGGAATAAGTTTGTGTTATATTATATGTATAACGTCGGTTGGAGTGTGCGATTCCCGGAATATGGTTCTGTATTATATGCATTGTATTGCCGGCTTGGGTGATTCTCGGAATTTTATAACGGCTCTGCCTCTGCCTCTCCTTCTTTTTGCTGCCCTGCCTCTGTTCTTCGCTGTGCCTCTGCCTGTTTCTGCTTCAACACTACCTCCTTTGCTGCCTTTGTTACTTCTTTGTCTCTTCCTTTCTGCTATATCTGTTGTCTTAGTTTCTTTGTGCTCCTTTCTCTATTGTGTATATAGAATCCACTCCACCTGTTATACTTGTAGCACATCCTATGAGGCTCCGATCTTCTACGCCTTCAATTCAACAGTTCTTTTCCTCAACTTCGAACTCCGCTACGTTACCAGAGTTCTGTTCCTCATCTTGATTTAATTCTGCAGAATGAATTGATGTATTCTCCCCAACAGTGCTTCACAGTCTTCCCACCAGAATAATTGTTCCTCATCACTCTGTCTCATTCCTCAGCTACTTGTCTTATGCTCTCTTTGTTTCATCTGCTCCTTGACTGATGCTACTCCTTAATTCTCTCACGTCTCTCGTGTGTTCTTCCCTGCTATCTCTCATATCAATGACAACATTTCCAATAAGTAATCTTTTCTTTACAGTCCACCAAAGTCCAATGTTTTTCTAGTCAATCCATACCCAGAAAAACATCATAGGACCTTAATGGTAGTATATTCAAGTCCATGTTTAACTGCTGGTCTACAATTTCCAATGTGAAATTTGGAATTTGGCACTTACTTTTCTTTTTGCTCCTGTGTCTAGCTATACCAGCCATGGATTTTTGAATTTTCTGACCTTTTAATTTACATACTTCTACAATTTAGGGATTTACATAACTTAAACTCGCGCCTGGGTCAACCAAAACATAAAGGATTGGGAGAGTATCTTACCTTCCAATTCTATCATCGATGGCTGATAATATGCCTGACGATATTCTAATGCTGCGTTGATTCAAGGTATGTTTTGAGCCACATCTCCCACTATAGAAGCCTCCTGCAAATTAGCAACTGTTTCAGTTCTCCCTCGCTATGGAAATTTTTATAATAATATGCATCACCACACCCCCAATAATGCAGAGGTAGTTTGGTTACTTGTCCTTGCTCAGGTTTGCTAGAAGCCTCTGTAGGCCTCTCTTTAGCAAGCCATCGGGTTCTTTGATGGTTTCTGCCAAACTGCTTGCTTACTGAATTCCACACAGAATTATTAAAATTATTACTTCTGGCACCTTTGAAGTTTGAACTATTTTTCTGTCCTTTTCTTAGCTTCCAACTTTTTCCCACTTCCTCTTTTGCCTTGGACTGCTGGTAGCACATTCTTTCTTTCTGAATTGCTTCGTCCATTATCCTAGGATTTACGAATTCAATTCGTTCCTTCATGTGGGTTGGCAGACTACTTAGCAGCCTTTGAACCTTAGCCTTATCATCTCCGAGATAAGGAACATATCTTAATATAGAGGTGAACTTGGTAATATACTCATCCATAGTCATCTGACCTAGCTTCAAGTCATGGAATTCTTTGGATTTTTCGCCATAGAAACATTCTGTCAAATATTTGTCTTTAAATTATTACTAGAATGAATCCCATGTAAAATATTGATCTTCAATGTTGCGAACATTCTTTACCTCCTCCCACCTTAGGGTGGATTTTTCTTTCAACTGGTAAATGGGCAATCTGGATTTAAGGTTGCTGTTGTACTCGTACACTTGAAAGTACTTATTCATATTTATCAACCAAGCCTTTGCCACCTCTTCAGCTTCTCCATCAAATGTAGGTGGTTTTATCTTCTGAAACTCGGCTTGTAACTCCACTTTTTGTTTCTTAATTTCCTATTGATCTGACACATTACCAAAATATGCTTCATTATAGTTTATGTTCTTGTTGCTTTGCTATGATGGGCTCCTGCCCATTCTTTTCGTTGTTTGGTCCTTGGTTTTTCGTTTGTTTCCTTCTTGCATATCCCTATCAGGACTAGGTTGTAACACCCCTTGATTCTTCTTATCCGAAAGGCTCTTAAGTATCCTTTCCTTCTCCTGCATCAGACGTTCATTGTCAATTCTTTCTCAGACCATTTCCTCCTACAATTTTTGGACAATACTTAACAATATGCTGGTCTGGTGTTGTTGTTCCTCCAGTAGTCTACTATTGTGCTAGTGCTGATCTACACTCAACTGAATCCACATTTTAGGATTCATTTCTGGTTGTGTTTGAGGTGCAGGTTCCATAATATTCCGAGGTGTTTGTTGTGTCTCCTCTTCTCATATCATCCTTTGCATTCTACTTCTTTTCTGTGCATCGGTATACACACATTTTAACTTGTTAGGTGACCCCTAGGGTCCCAGTGTGCGAACGCTGCTCTGGTACCACTTGTAACACTTATACTACACAACTTAAAAAAAAAATACCGCTTACCCTAAAGTTAAACTATATGTTTAAAAATTAAAGACCATTCTTTAATTTCAAGATATTAAACCCGCTCATAAGTTTAGGGTTTGTGTTTTAATTATACACTTTAATTTATATAATCTCAATGGTAAAGAATTCCCTACGCATAACTTTAGACTTACTCAAACATTATTTACTCTATAGTTTTAAACGTCTGCTTTTCATTGCATTTTATATAAATGTTTTTGAAAGATGTGTGTACCAAGGTACTACTGTCACATCCTAGCAATTAAATACCATGATAGCTATGATATTTCCTTGAATTGTGGTTCAAGTTTCAATGGGCCACCTGCCCTTATGCTCACCGTCCGATCCTTGGAGATCTATGGTGGTTGTGTTCGGCGGGAAATGACTAGGTTTATCCCAACAATACCCTAATTGATTTAGTGATTTTCTCTGCTCATGCGATGGGTTTGCTCTGCAACTGTTAAGGGTTTGATGCCGCAGTTTTAGAACTCTTCCCGATTGGTAACGAGGGAATACAATGTATCGAGGTTCAATGGTTGATATGCCCTTGAGATGTGGTTCAGAAAGGAGTAATTCCCCATGGTTATATACGAGTTGGAGTCGAAGCCACCATTTTACACTTCTCTGAGTTCTTGGAAGGATTCCGACCTCTGATGCCAATGTAAGCTGCTGGTCCCTATCCTACTCATTCCAGTCTACTCGGCATAGGTAATACCCTTGCTTTAGGTCACAACATTACTTTTCCTCTCAGCTTACCTCATTCAACTCTTACCTTTTGCATTCCAGTTATGGTGTTTTAATCTTCTGAAATTTTTGCCTATTCCTTTTTCTCCAGTTCGACGCTTGGTAAATCTCATGGAGAGTTATCATTTACAAGTATATAGATTTCTAGGTTTGAGCCTCTCTTTGGTTGTTCTTCACGTTTTATAGTATTTATTGTTTTATTTTCTTCGTTCTATAACTTACAGTTTTTTTGTGGATTTTTATTGCAAGTGAGCTTCCTGACCGAACGAAAAGGTATCCTGTAATACTTCCTTCACGTTGAGTGCCAGGTTCTTGATTTTCTTCTAATGAAATCGGCACCACCTTTCTAGGTACTCATGTGTGAATTAGATCAGTGTTAAAAGGACTCCTTCCTCTTTCTGTTGTAATTGTGAAATTCACTTGGGTTTAACCCCAAAATTCGTCCAATCGAGTTGCTTGTCTTTCCAGCCTCATCTTTCTTGTCCAATATGGGTTATATGAATATTCCTTCCTCAAGTGTATGAAGTTGTTTAAGTAATTTCCTTCGAGCCAGTACCTTTAGGCCTCGGTTAAGTTTTTCACAGACTTTATTAATGTAATTTTCTTAGTTTTTGGAAATGTACTAGTTAAGAATTTTTTTTCCCGTTCAACTCGGCTCATAAGACGAACTTCTTCATGGGAATCTCTTGTTTTAATTGGAAACTGTGTTTTCCGTGCGTTTTATATATACATATAAGTTCTGTTGCCTAACATTGTTGTTCGATGCAACTTATTTATATACATATAAATTTTTCTTACCCTTATGCGTGCTTTCTTGTTATTTGATTATGTTCAGAGTCTCAGTCCGGACCTGGAGTCTCAAACTCTAATTTATATATATGAGTTTTTTTATGTAATCATAGTTTCCATTTCCTTTTTTTTTAAATTATCATTATAGTGTTTTGTATCTTTATTTTAATTAGGTAACCAGACCACCTCTAACTTCTGTCCGAGTATAGGTATTCAGGAATAGCGATGAGTTCTGGGTTGGGGTTACCTCCTCATACCTAGAACCACCGGTTCACTCCGCCATAGTTTATAGAAGACAATTTTTTCTAAAGTCTGTTTACTTGATTTTTTTTGTACAGTAAATTTGTAAATATATTTTTAATAACATATTGCTTGGTCAGGTATTCTTATGTATGCATAGTGACATATTCTAAATCTTTGCAATAAATATTTACAGTAGCTCCTATTATTGTTTTGCAGAATCTTCTAATAATAATTTACAGTAACTCTAAGTACTTTACATAAAGTCTTATTTTAGTGTAGAAGCTCACAAGATTATCTTACAGTAACTCATAATAATAATTGCAGAAACTTGTAAATAATCGTTGAGTTCATGTATAACTTGTAAACTCATTTTTATTTACTTCCAGGTATTGTTCCATTACAATATTCTTTTTTTGAAGGTAATTAAACACATATCCGTGTGCAAATAAATAAAATAACCTTCCCGACTAAATTACTCTGAAATAAATAGTCACTTATGTGAATGTGAAATTGGCTGATGATGTCCACCCAACCATCAAGAGAGGCAATTACGTCATTCTTTTTCCCCTGTGCTCCAAGCCTAATAGGTACACATTGACATAGTTTTCTGTTGTGACCTCAAGACCCAAGTCGAGTCACTACCAAAAATTCTCAGGAACGCTGAGTGGTTTCCACTGGTCTCTACCAGCTCAGGAAATTCCTTACTTTCTTCCTTAGTTTATGAACAAAACCCCTTTTCCTCACTGGGATATGCCTTGAGGAGCAGGTAACTGTTCAAACTGGCCAACCACTTCCCAATTCTTGGAATACTTTTACCATCAAATTTTTTTTTTTAAATTTTTATGGAAGTACTTTTCCATAAAAATTTTCATTTTTCATAACAACAAAAAATAAACTTTTCCAGAAAACAATAAATGTTTCAGTCTAATAACTAAAATGTCATCTTACTAGTTAACAACTAGTTAATACCAAATTCAGCTGTCACATCTACCCATGGCCAAGAGGGATTGAATATCCTTGCATCTTAAGGTACTTTCATTACAAAATATTTGATCCATTTTGAAGCTTCGTAGGTTCGAAATTAAGATATATTTAGGTTGATTGTATTTCCGAAAACCCTTTCCACACAAATACCATGATTTCTCATTAATTATTCAAATTATAATACTCAAGATACAAAACATTACCACAATTTTATAATAAAATTAAAATAACAAATCTGTTCAAACAAATCATTTTTCCACTTCTAATATATCATTAGAAAAACCTAAACTACACCCCCAAAAATTACACAAAAAAACATAAAAAAATATGTGTTTTTATAATGTTTTAACTCTCTTTTTCTTTCCACATTGATACTCTCAACAAATTTCGTTGATCCACACATAACCAATATATTCACATTTATGGAAATGTCTAAATTCTTGAACATTTCAATTGCTATATCTAAAATCTTTAAATTTCTTTCAACGCTCGAGAAGATCATTGAGAAAGCATAAACTGAACGCTTTTAATAGTTTTAATATTACATTAGAAATGCTTTATTGAAATGGAATGGCTACTGTAACGTTAAAAAGTAATAATGTTACAAGAAAACTTAAAAAGTGGTAATGTTACAAGAAAAATTGAGTCTGCAGTTAATGATGTCTCGGTCTGGTTTTAACGTGAAACTATTAAAAGGTGATGGTTAAATGTAAAACTATCGAAAAAATAATAGTGTGGCAAGGAGATTTTATGTACTATCAACCTTAGATTTATTTGGAAATAGGTAAAAATTTCAAGGATCAAAACTTAGCTTTGCTTCGGGAAATTACTTTGGCTGAAGTTGAGAATATTGTTAAGGAAATGCCCTGAAATAAAGCAGCTGGACCAGACGGTTTCACTGTTGAATTTTATCAAGCATCCTGGCACTTCTTGGGTTAGGAAATTGTCGATATAGCTGAGGAGTCACGCTGCCTTCATCAGGTATTCCCACGTTTAAATCCTACCTTCCTCACTTTGATTCCAAAAATAGAGAAATGTGATACCCCTTCCGATTTCTGCCCTATTTCTTTATGTAACGTCATCTATAAAATGCTGTCTACGATTATGGTGAATCGCTTGAAGCCTATTCTACCAGCTCTGATTTACCCTGACCAAACAGGGTTTGTCAAGGGTCTCCAAATTCTTGATGGTATTATCACTACTCAACAGGCTATTCATTCCCTTCGACATCTTAAAGCTAAAGGAATGTTGATTAAGCTCGACTTGGCTAAAGCATATGATAGTCTTAACTGGACTTATCTTCAGCATGTTTTATTATTGTTTGGATTTGATTTTCGGTGGGTTCAGTGGGTGATGTCCACTTCTCTACTTTATTAAATGGCTTTCCTTCACGCTCCTTTCATGCTTCTAGGGGGCTTCGATAGGGTGATCCCCTCTCACCCTTTCTTTTTATCCTAGTAGCGAAAGGTCTTGGCGGGCTTATTCAACAGAAGGTCCAGGCTGGCGAGGTTAAAGGGCTTACCTTATGGGGTCCTCATTTGACTTTGTCGCATCAAATTTTTTTTGATGAAATTATGTTATTTTTCCAAGCCACTCTTCATGAATGCAAAGCGGTTTTGGATCTGTTAAACACCTTTATGCAGGCTTCAGGAATGATGGTTAACAAAGGAAAATCCAATGTTTTCTTTTTTAATACGACCCCTCAATCTCAGTGCTTTCTAACCCAAACCCTTAGTTTTACTTTGGGAGCCTTCCCTTCCAAATATCTTGGCATGCCCTTGTCAGGAAAATGTGGTCAGAACCAGTTGCTGGAAAGCTCTTTTGACCAGAATTCAGAAATGTATGCTCAACTAGTCCTTTCGTACCTTAAAATTGCCAAGTCGGGTTATTCTTCTTCGCGCTGTTCTCCAAGCCCTCCCCGTCTACCAGTTGTCAGGCATGGCTTGCCCAAAAAATACTTGTGCTAATCTCATTAGCCTGTACAAGGAATTTTTATGGCAAGGTTCCCAGGAGAAGCAGAAATGGGTCTTGTTATCTTGGGATAAACTTATTTTACCTAAATAAAAAAGGGGGCTTGGTCTGTAGGATCTTTTTTTTTCTTAATTAGGTTATGGGTGCTAAGTTATGGTAGAGGTGGCTACAAGGTGGAGTGGCGTTATGGCAGACCATTTGGGCTTCAAAGTATCATATGGCCCCTACGATTAAAGACCAGCTAAATTGCCTTACTGTTGAAAAAGGCTCGAGGATATGGAATCTTGCCTCTGCCAATAGACATCTGATCAGGCAGCATAGTTTCTGGGAGGTTCGTTATGGTTCTTACGCAGGATTTTGGGAGGACTCATGGCAGCAACGGGAGAAGTTGTTTACCCAGCTGGATTTGGAAGAAATATTTTTGTTTACTCGAAACCCTAATTGTTTGGCAGTTCACCATTATTGGGATGATCAACCTGATGCCTTCTGGAGGAAATGGAAACATAAGGGACACTGGCCACAGGCTCCAGACACACAACATTGGAAAAATTTTTCCAACGAACTTCGGACTAGGAAGATCCCTATAAAGGAGGGTTCTGATATTTTGCGTTGGGGGTATCGGCTGCGGGGTATGTTTTCGATTCACGAAGCCTATCAGCTGCAAGCGCGACATTTGGATATCCTAGTTAATCAGTTGTGGACCAAGATATGGGCAACTAAGCATTGGCTGAAAATTGAGCATTTCTTATGGTTGGTAGGGCACGAGCAGATTCTGAGTTAGGATCAACTCCAGAAGAGAGGCATGCATGGCCCCTCTAAGTGCGTTATGTGTGAATCCTCTAATGAAACAATGGAACATTTTTTGAATACTTGTCCTGAGATGGAACGGTTATGGCTTAACCTTCATCACTTATTTCAACAAACTGACCGACAAGCTAGTAGTCTGCCCCATACCATTACAAACTGGAGGAAAGGGGGATACAAAAGCCTCATCGTGAACAGAGCATGGGTGCTGGTAGTTGGTTTTCTCCTTTGGTCACAATGGAAAGAACGTAATCGCTGAATTTTTCAAGACTGTAAACTTAATTTTGAGGAAATATGGACCCTTACTAAGGAAGGAATCCGTGAGACCATTCTGGTTGAAAAATGGGATCATGACGATTGGGTGGTTTCTGCTCAGGAGTGTTGCATCCTTCAACAGTTAAATCTGACTGAGGGGATGGTGGTACCTTCCTGCTGGAAACAAGTGCCGTTACCCTATCAAGTTAGAACTATTTTTGTTCGACCTCAGCCAGGCTTTCTTAAATTGAATTATGATGGCACGTCCAAGGGGAACCCTGGATAGGCAGGTGATGGTGGATTGTTTCGAGATTGTTCAGGGACAACTCTTAGTATTTTTGCAACTGACCTAGGGCATTCTAAAAATAATGAAGTGGAACTTACCGCTGTAAAGGTAGGACTTGCTATTGCCCAGCAGGAACATTATAACAGGCTTGAAATTGAAGGTGATTCTACCATGGTCACTGGCTTTCTTAAAAAATCCTACACGGCTAGAATTTGGAGTCGATTTCTTTGAGCTGGCGCATGGCTAGACTGATACAAGGCATTCAACGGAAAATCAGGAAAGTCGAGTATGTCATACTTGTGCATGTGTGACAACAAGGTAACTAGGCGGCTGACTATCTTGCGAACTGGGCATGTTGACATGTTGCTGGTTCTGTGGATCGGCCATGGCGCAGGGAGCTGCTGCAGACTATGCTGGATGTTCATGCTATTCTAACAAAGGATTTAGGTAGTATTCTACGGCTCCGAGTACTCCTTACTTTGGCAGTGATGTACCTCGAATCGAGAGCGCCTTACAATGCACAAGGACTCACACACGAGCTTCGACTGATCGTGTTAATGTGGCTATTGTACGCTGACGTGGTGGAGGGTCTGTGGAATATGTATGTCTACCATGTGGTGGGCGCATGCAGCTGATGTGAGGAGTTCACCGACAAGACATCCGGCACCCCTGATCTTAAATGATTTGCGTTTCTCGGAGCCTCCAGATGGATCAACTAGCTTGATTGTCAGTTGAGTTTTGGAAACCGTGCCGTGGGTGCGGGGTTAAGGTTTTCTAGGATGTTTTCCTTTTCATTTTTATTCATTTCGTTTGGTTTTTCGTTCCTACGGGTGATCATGCATGCAACGGTGTATATTGCCAAGGTTTCAGGGTCACAGACCTCTCTCAGCTGTGGTATGTATCTCAGCTTCTAACCTTTCAGTTCACGTATCTGCTCTCCTCTTGTCTGCGGATTTATCACATGGTGTTTTTACAAGATTTGTGGGAATGGCGGTATGGTCGGTTCTGGTTTGAATTCATGCAGCAGGGTTATGCAGTTCGCCAATGCATCCAGTTTATTCAGTTCGTATCTGTTCTGTCTTATTTATTTCAGTTTGCTAGTCTTAGTTTGTTCCTGGTTTTCTCCCCTGACCTGGGTATCTCTTGTATTTTGTGATACAATCTTTCTCTTTGGGTGGGTTGGTTGTACAACTCTTCTGGTTTTCTTCTTTCTTGCTTTATCGTTGCAGAGAAGTTTCACATTTTGCATGGTTCTATTCTTATGAGCCTGTTTAGCTCTTAGGGTTTCCTTTTCAGTTGCATGCATAATGTTTGCAATTCGGGTTATGGTACTTGCTCTGGTACTAGTCAGGCGAACTATGCCTTGGTTTTGCATTCGGGTTTCTGGCAGAATGGTCAATTTTGTCACCCTTATGGTTCACTTTTATACCTTGCTCCCTCCTGGGCTCCCTTCAATACTTGCTGCATCTTGGTTTGGGTTGTCTCAACCCCTATTATTGGCCTAACTTTGCTGTGGGGTTTCTGATCTGGTTGCCTATTTTCCTTTATCCCCTCCTCCGTCCCGCTGGTAATCCTTCTCTGCGGCCTAGTTCCCAGCATTGTCTAGTTTTGTTATGCTGTTCTTCTGTCCATGTGAGGAATTTATCTCTGCACTTTATTTCGGTACTGGAACTGGAAGATGATAGTGATATTAATTCTATTGTTCTTTATATGGTTTCTCTGCAATTGACTCCTTTTCTTCTATGGGTGGAAGTTTTAACAAATTGTTCAATATTCTCTGCTATGGCAAAGCGCAGCCAAAAGTATAATGGGGGAAAGGGCACATAGGCCTCTTCTTCACTGCATAGGAAACGTGGCTGCAAGACGATTCACTAGCACCTTGAACCTCTGTTCCAAACCTTTATGAATGACATTCCTAATTTTGTTCGCGATCACATCTATGGCTGGGAATCTGAGATCTTGGATAATATTGACTCGCAGGATGACATGGCTTCTATAGATATGTAGACAGTGACCCCAGATCCTGGCCATACTCAAGGTCGCACATCTCTCTTTCAGCAATCTGTTCACACTTATTGGATAGTTAAATGTCTTCTTGCCAAAGCAATTATGTCTATTGCGGAGCCAATGATGGAATCTAAGTTGGAAGCAACCCTGGCTGATATTAACAGGAATGTTCAGGAAATTAATTTACGACAATTGCATCAGTATACGCGACTTGGAAGATTGGAGAAGGAGCTTAAAGCGCTACAAAAGGTCCTTGTTGAGCTACCTGGCGCTTCTGGCAAAGCTCCAGCACCAATTGACTCTGACGAAGACTAAATTTCTTTAGTTTTTTGTTGTATTTTCTGTTGTCGGTTCTTATGATGCTTTCTTATTATATATAATATGGTTTTGTACATGATATCCTTTCTGCACGATATCAAGTATAGACAGATCTGGTTTCTGTTATTAAGAGTCTTTATGTTTTGGTTGACTTATTTTGAACTCAGATGGCCAAAATACCTGGTTTCTTGTGGGCAGGTTGAGGTCTAGTTTTGTATCTTCTGCCTGACTTTATTAATAGAAAATCGAAGGTACTCCCTAAGCTTACAAAAAAAAAGTAGTTATGATGAATAAACGTTTTGGGAAAGGGTAAAATCTATATACTTTAAATTTAAATTTCATAGTGAAACAATGTTTACATAAACACCAAACACTCTACAATTCTGGTTAAAATTTTTTTTTCAAAGAATTTGAAACAAAAATTATTTTGTAAGTTGATACTTTATATATATGAGGATTATTATTTCGTTAAGGGGTTTTTAAATTTTGTTTTCAATAAATTTAAAAGATAATAATCTTATAAATTATTATTTTATGAAGATAGATAGTGATATAGTCTTTTGTTAAGATATTTGTGAAACCTTTGAAAATTTTGTGTAAACCAAAAGAATCAACATTTTGTAAGTTGATGTGACCACGGCCAAATATAATTTTTTTAAAAGGTGCTACACTGCCCAATATAATTTTGAATGATTTAAAAAAGTGCAACATGGCGCAATAAAATTCTAAATTCTTTTAAAACTAAGAAACCAAAAAACTCACATATATCTTAATAACTGAAAGAGGTAAATTTATAGTAAATCAAATATTTATATTTATAATAATTGAATTATGGTAATTTATGATTCATAAATGAAAAGGTTGTTTTCCCTAAAATATTAAAAAACCAGAAAACTTAATGTAATTTTATACTAATCGAAAAAGATACTAACTCATAAATGAAGAGGTAAATTTTTCTAAAATAAGGTATAGGAAAATTTTACTTAAATATGAGGTAATTTTTGCAAAAATATTAAATATGTAATTGCTCAATCATGATGAAAGAGCCACTTTGGCAGGAAATTATCCTGCTCCATACCGAAATAAATGGGAATAATTAAAAAAAAAAAACATAATTATCCTGCTCCATACCGAAATAAATGGGAATAATTAAAAATAATAATAATTAACTCATTGCTCAATCACAGCTGAAAGAGGCATTTTCATAGGCAATTCACCTACTTAATTGGAGAATTAATGCCCTACTCCATGGTGAATTAATATTTGAATACTGCATTTATTCATTCATAGTAAAGCATTAATTATTTGAGTAGTAAATGAAGATGGTCAACCATTGTGTCGTACCTGCTCGGAAGAACAGATAATGAGATCAAGAATTTATGGAACACCCATTTGAAGAAACCCCTGAGTCAGACAAGCGCTGTATCGGCTCATTCAATTTCTTAATACTTTTAAAAGTGAAACTTTGGTTTTATTGTTTTAACGTGAAACAATTTAGGTTTGAAGCTCCTTGTCACGCTCTCTCAGTTCTAACTTCTCGCGTTGTTCAAACAGAACCCTTAAAGCAGTGAGATCGATCAAAACATTATCTTCAACGTCATAAGTTTATTTTTGCGTAACTGCAGACTCACAAGTTGTGGGCATAGGTGAACACAAAAAGTAATGTTATACACCAACGACTCTTCTCTCTCCCTTAACCCAATTCTCGTAAAACTAAACCTATTTTCTGTAGAACTAAACAAGTGACAGATTATGCAAACATACTACTCTAAAATATAAAAATTCTTATTCAACAAAATTGATTTGAACGGGTATACAGGAAAAATTATTAATCAAAAACTTGTAAAAAAAGTTTTTAAATATAAATATAAAGTTTAAATAAACTTTACTGTAATGCACGTCATTGGCACGATGAACAACAGGGAGAAAAATTTAATTATTTGAATACAGGGAAAATTACCAATCAATGACAAAAGAAACAGAAGAAGATTGAGGAGAAGAAAGAGTGCATTGAAGCTAACTCATTAAGGGTGAATCCGTTTGGCTGACTTTACTCAATGGTGAATGATGCAAATGCTCTTTGAAGAGTAAATGAACCAGCAATGTTGCTTTATGCGTAGGAGAAAGAAGTTGACAATTTCACATGCAGGAAACAGTGTGCATGGATAATGTTGGAATTTATGATGATTCCTTAACAATAGAGGAAATTTTTATACCAGCAAAGAGATTTCATAAGAATAAAACTTGGAGATTGAACAAAATAAAACATTTACACTTGAGAGCAAAACATAGTTTTTCATTCAATATTTTCTGCTGTTACAAGGTCATCAGAACTGCTCTTCCAGATTTACAAACAATTCTTTTCCTTTGGACTTTCCGACACAGAGTCTTTTCTCGGCTCTCCCATACACAACATAAAACACACTTCTTTTTTCTTCTGTATTGTAAACATATATATATGTTTAAAATACATATATACAATATTAACCTAAATATTTACTTTATGAAATAAATTACATCACATAAAACTATAACTCAAAACATTAAACCAAAAACATTACAATTATTTTGCGATGGGTTTATTACATAGAAATTTGTGTTGGATGACATAAGCATCAAACCTTGCGATAAATGAACATGAGGGGATTTGCAAAGAATTTTTGCATCAAACAAAGCGCTGTTGAATGGGCTTCAAAACCTTGCGATAGAGCGCCATTAGTCGAGGGGAGGTGAGTTGGCAGATGGTGGGGTCTCGATCGTGACAAGATGATGACGTAGGCGTCGGGCTATGTGATAAGCCTGTGATTGGTTGATAGTTTATGACATGGCTGTGGTGGGACAGTGTTATCGTAGAGGTTTGGTTATAGGATGATGCAACCGTAGTACGGTGCGATGAGTGCATGATTGACTGAGGACAGAGTGACGTGTACTTATGGGGTCCACAGAAAACTTGCGTGGAGTGTTTGAATTTAAATGTAATGGGCGCGACATTTAAATGCAGTTAGGTGAATGGTGTTAGGGAAAAAGGTAGCGTGGGTCAAACCATGATTTACAAAATCATAAAGAGCTTCGGCCAAATGAAGAATTCGGCTGCGGAATTTCAAACCCAAAAATTCAATGCACATTTGAGTGAAAATAAAAAACTGAAATTTGATGTTGTTGTGTCCTTTAGTTCCAAATAAAAATTGAAGTTTTGTCATGCTGTTCAGGTTTATAGTTATGGTTAAATTCCAACACTCCCCCTTAATCACAACTGCTGCTATCATGCATACCCAGACATTTTCTGAGATAGTTAAAATTTTTTTTCCCTCATGCATACCCAGACATTTTCTGAGATAGTTAAAAAAATTTTGCCCCAGTGGTTTTGTTAAAATATCTGCAAATTGTTCTTATGTTCTGCAATGCTTCAGAACAATTCTTCCATTGTTCACTAATTCTTTTATGTAGTGATACTTTGCATCAATGTGTTTTGTTCTTTTATCAAACGCTGAGTTATTTGATAAAGCTATTGCTGAGCTATTATCACAATAAAATGTTGTGCATTTTACCTGTTCATGACACAAATCTCTTAACATTCTCCTTATCTGTACAACCTGACATGTTGCTGTTGTAGCTGCCACATACTCTACCTCTTTTGTCGATAAAGCCACAATTGGATGTTTCTTAGAAGTCGATGAGATGACTCCTGATCCCATATGAAAAAGATAGCCAGAGGTACTTTTTCTGTCATCTATACTTTCGACTCAGTCACTGTCAGTATATCCAATTAATTCAAAATTTCTTGATGTGGTGTATAAAATACCATAACTCTTTGTTCCTTTCACATACCTTAGAATTATTTTCTTTGCTTTTCAATGTGGCTCCTTTGGCCTTTCCATAAATCTGGAAATTAAACTCACAATATGCATAATATCAGGCCTAGTTGCAGTCAAATACATAAGGCTGCAAACTATGCTCTTATACAAACTTGGATCAAAATCCCTGCTACTATCTTCTTTGCTCAGTTTCAATCTTATCACTGTAGGAGTTATTGCTGCCTTGCAATCCTGCATGTTAAATCTTTCCAAAACATCTTTCACATATTTTTCTTGAGAAATAAAGATTTTATTTCCATTTTACTCTACTTCTATTCCGAAGAAGTATCTCAGCAGTCCTATATCAGTCGTCTCAAATTCCTTTTTTATGACTGTTTTAAAATTCTCAATAAGGTAAGCATCATTACCTGTGAATATCACATCATCAACATATAAAACAACAATCAACAACTTATCATCCTTTTCTTTGATGTATAGTGTGGATTCTCCTCCACATTTCTCAAAACCATTTTCCAGTAGATAGACATATATTCTACTGTACCATGCTCTTGGTGCTTGTTTGAGCCCATACAGAGCCTTCTATAATTTGCATACCTTGTGCTCATGGCCTTCTTTCTCATAGCCCAGAGGTTATTCAACATAAACCTTTTCCATCAATACTCCATTTAGGAATGCTTATTTCACATCCATTTATAAACCTTCCATTTGTGTTGTGCTGCTATAGACATCACTACTCTTATTGTTTCCATTCTTGCAATTGGTGCAAAATTTTCCTCATAATCTCTTCGTCGTTGCTGCTTGTAGCCTTTCACAACAACTTTGCCCTTGTGCCTTTCAATCTTTCCTTCAAAATTTTTTTTGGTCTTATAGACCCATTTTATTCCAATTACTTCCTTACCTTTTGGGACATCAACTAATTCTCATGTATTATTCTTCTCTATTGCATTAATTTATTCATCCATAGCATATATCCATTTCTTATCTTTTAACGCTTCTTCAAAATGAATAACATATTTGACGTGACACTACAATGAAAATAAAGAGTTCATACCTTCATTGGTTGCCTCTTGGCCATAGATTTCATTTAAACTTTTGAATTCAGTGTCTCTTTCACTTCTCGAACTTGCTTGTAGAAGCACTCAAATCTACTCTTTATGTTGTGATTGGATAAGCACTCTCATCGCTTCTCAATGGTGTTCTTATACCAGCTTGTGGTGTTCCTAGTTGTCCTTGTTTTCGTGGAGGTGGTGCCGCTAATGGGGGATTTCATTCAGCCATTTCTTCCTCATCATATTCTTGATACAAACATGTCTTTACATTCACTATTTTTTCAATGCTTCCATCCCAAGCTTCGTCCTCAATAAACTGCACATCTTTTCTTATCATAAACTTCTTTGTGGATGAGTTATACAATCTGTATGCCTTTGATTCATCATTATATCCAACAAATATGCACTCCTCCCCCTACTGTTTAACTTCTTCCTTAGCTGATCTAGAATATGTGCATAAGACACACATCCAAATACCCTCATGTGGGTGAAAAATTGTTTTATGCCACTCCATGCTTCTTCTGGAACTATGTTCATAACACTCTTTGTTGAGCATCTATTCCAAACATATGCTGCACAATGTACAACTTCAGCTCAATATTCATTTGGAAAATGTTTTTCCTTTAGCATACTTCTTACCATGTCCATGATAGTTCTATTTTTCCTTTTAGCAACTCCATTTTGTTGTGGTGTATACCTTGTTGTAAAGCGCTTGTGAATTCCATTTTCTCTGCAAAAATGTAGAAAAAATTTGGAGATATATTCTCCTCCTCTATCAGTTTTTAAATCTTTTATATGTTGTCCACTTTGGTTCTCAATAAGAGCTTTAAAGTGGTGGAATTTATCAAACACTTCACTATTCAACTTTAGGAAATATACCCATGTTTTTCTTGTGTAATCATCAATAAAGATCAGTATATAGTGGCTATCTGCTAATGATGGTGTTTGAATTGGTCCACACAAATATGAATGGATTATTTCTAAGGGTGCCTTTTCTCTTACGCTCTGTCCTGATGGAAAGCTTTCTTTGTGTTCTTTGCCCACTCACCAAGATGCAACCTCTTCACCCTTTGCTTCGCTTTGGTATGTCTCTTGAGTCACAGTTGCTATTGCAAATATTTTTTTCAAGTCTGCTCTCATCTTAAGAGAAAACATTATGTTTCTTGTCATCTGCACTTGTGAAATTATCTGTTTGCTTGGTGGTATGTCCATGATGGTACATACATCATCTCCAAAGAATACATTGTAGCCATTTTGAATGAGCTATCCAATGCTCAAACGATTACACTTCATACCAGGTACGTAGTATACATCAGATATGGATTTTGTTTTTCATTTCTTTGTCAAAACACTTACTCTGTCTTTCCTCATGACATAGACTTTACTATCTATCCCCAATGTTACTTGAGACTTCACATTTTCATCCAACATGGAAAACATAGAAATGTTTCTAGTCATATGGTTTCTACATCCTGAATTTAGAAACCATATATCTTCATTATTTTCTTCAGCCATATTACATGCTAAAATCAAATTTTCTTGACTCGGAGTTTCTTTAGTAAAGTAAGCATTTGGTCTATTACCCATGGCACTCTGTTTCTTTCTACATTCATTGGCATAGTTCCCATACTTCTTACAGTAATGACATTAGACTTGGGATTTATCATACCTTTGTCAATGTGCTTGATTTTTTCCACCTTATTGGCTATTACCTTGGCTTTGATTCTGACTTTGGTTGCTGCCTCTTCTACTTGTACTTGCAGGGTTGTTTCTTCCTCCTCTATTTTGGCTTCTTCCTCTACATTTTCCTCTGTAGTTTGATCTTCCTTGACCTCTTTCTTTTCCAAAGGAAATTTAGGTTTTGAAGGCATACTCTAGAGATGAGTTTGCTACTTTGTTCCACCTTTCTTCATGTGTCATCAAGGATGCATGAAGCTCATGAACAATAAACATTGAGAGATCCTTTGTCTCTTCAATGGTAGTGATTATCACATTAAATCTTGAGGGTAAGCTCCTGAATACTTTCTCCATTATTCTTCTTTCTTTTACTGTCTCTCGATAAGATCTCATTTAGGTAACCAACCCAATCAACTGAGTGAGGAATGAGTTTAAGCTATCAGAATCTTTCATGCAAAATAACTTCAAACTTTCTACTCAATAATTGAAGCTTTGTTGTCTTTACTTTCTCCATACCATGAGAGGATGTCTGGAGGCTATCCCATGCCTTCTTAGACTTCTTTGCTATTGAAATTCTTGGAAATATGATTTCATGCACTGCTTGATAGAGATAGAAGAGGGATTTTGAGTCGTTCTTCTTATTACTCTTCAGGAAATCCTTTTCTGCTTGTGTTAAGGCATTAAACTCATTTGCATTAGCTGGTTCTTCCAATCCTTCTTCAACCAGGTCTCATAAATCTTGAGATGCAAACATGGCTCTCATTGTGATTACCTTATAATCATAGCTATTCCCATTGAACTATGGGAGCTAAGTATTTCCCATACTCATGCTTGTGCTATTTTCTGCCATTGTTTTACTTGCAGAACTATAAAGAAATATTGTATAGCTTAAAACAAACTTTCTCA
The DNA here is from genome assembly GCA_034641835.2 of Pinus albicaulis. Classification (NCBI taxonomy): domain Eukaryota; kingdom Viridiplantae; phylum Streptophyta; class Pinopsida; order Pinales; family Pinaceae; genus Pinus; species Pinus albicaulis. Next base: position 200,934,641 of record CM076579.1, on the reverse strand, counting down.
CTACTAGAGAGATAAACTCTGACTTTTAAACAAACAGTAAATCTTATTGTGTAAATACCTAACTTGCTGAAGCTTCACTCTGCTGGAGAAATGCTGCAACTGCTGAGAGCCTGGACTAGCTCCGATACCATGTTGGAATTTCTAATGATTTCTGAACAACAGGGTAAACAAGAATTCCTCTGTCAACACAGATATTTCATAAGAATAAAACTTGGAGACTAAGGAAAATAAAACATATACATTGGGGAGCAAAACACAAATTTTCATTCAATTTTTTCTGCTGTTACAGGGTCATTAGGACTGCTATTCTGGATTTACAAATAACTCTGCTCCTCTGCACTTTCTAGCACATGATATTTTCTCTGCTCACGGCATACACAACATAACACACATTTTTTTTTTCTTATGTATTTTAGACACACACACATATAATACATAGAAATTTTTTTTTCTGGCACACAGTCTTTTCTCTGCTCTCGGCATACATAGCAGAACACACACTTTTTTTTGTTATGTATTGTAAACACACACACACACACACACACACACACACACACACACATATATATATATATGTTTACAATACATATATACAATATTAACCTAATTTTTTACTTTTGAAATAAATGACATCGCGACGATTACATAAAATCATAACTCAAAACATTAAACCAAAAACATTAAATTATGTTGCGATGTGTTTATCACGTAGAACTTTGTGCCAGATGACGTAAGCATCAAACCTTGTGATAAATTAACGGGAGGGAATTTGCGAAGAGTTTTCACATCGAACAAAGCGCCCCTTGACTGGGCTTCACAACCTTGTAATAGAGCGCCATTAGCCGAGTGGAGGTGAGTTGGCAGATGGTGGGGTCGCGCTATCGCACAATCACGATGAGTTGATGACGTAGGCATCGAGATATGTGATAAGCCTGTGATTGGTCGATAGTTTATGACATGGTCGTAGTGGGACAGTGTTATCACGGGTTTTGTCGTGGGATGACACAACTGTAGAGCGGTGCGATAAGCACACGATTGGCTGAGGAAAGAGTGACGTGGATTGGCGGGGTCCACGAAAAACTTGCGTGGAGTGTTTGAATTTAAATGTAATTGGAACGACATTTAAATGTGGTTAGGTGAATGGTGTTAAGGAGGGATGTAGCTTGGGTCAAACCACGATTTACAAAAATAGAAAGGGCTACGGCCGAATAAAGAATTCGGCTGGCTGTAGGGATTTTAAACCTAGAAATTTAATTCATGATTGAGTGCAAATAACAAACTGAAATTTGTTGTTGCTGTGTCATTTAGTTTCAAATCAAAATTAAATTTTTTTTGTGATGTTCAGGTTTGCAGGTGGGGTTAAATTCCAACATGTAACTCAAAAAATAATTTCCATTTCTGTAACAACAGTTAACAAAATTGTAGGAACACAGTTTAAAAAGATAATCGTCATTTATGTAATAGCAATTATTAAAAAGTCAGAAACAACCTGTAGAGGGGAGGGACAGGTATCTAATTCACATTGGAAGGAAGGAGGACAACGAAAATCAAAGTCTTTGATTGGCTAAATCTACGCTGCAAAGGAAATAGAGAAACACCTATGAAAGTAATTATAATTTAAAATTAAATTTATTTATTTATTAAATTACAATTTTGATAATTATAATTCACATTGGAAGGAAGGACGTCGAAAATCAAAGTCTTTGATTAGCTAAATCTGTGCGGAAAAGTCAACAGAAAAAAAAATAAAAAATGATCAAAGTAATTATAATGTAAAATTAAATTTATTTATTTATTAAATTACAATTTTGATAATTATTATGGTAATTAGAGAAACACCTATCAGAATAATTATAATTTAAAATTAAATTTATTGATTTATTAAATTACAATTTTGATAATTATTATGGTAATTATGGGATGTTCAATTTAGAAATTTAAGATAACCCTCAAAATAAATATAATAATCCGAAGTAACATCATATATAGCCCAATTTTGTTAGAAATTAGTTCACAACACCAGTGAATAAAACGTACTACAGGGAAAGTGAAACGATGTTGTCAATAATTGCATAAGTTTTTTATTCTCAATATCAATCATGCTTCTACCTATGTTCCATTTATTGTATGGAACTGTTGTCATCACATGTAACAAAGTGAGAGTGCCAATAATTGTGGAGGGTTTTTGGTTCGTCGTTTCTTTATGGATTTGTTCATGTATCATTATAACTAGTTGCTCTTCGTTCCACCTTACTATATCTTATAAAGCTTCCGTGATTAGGTTACTAATTTTTAATTGGAATATTGTAATTTATTCTAATTTAACTCTGATATATTTAATAAAATTATATATATATATATATATATATATATATATATATATATATATATATAATTAATTTTGGAGTCTAAGCTTTTCAAACTATTTGGTGCGGTTTATTATCATAACTAAGAGAGTTTGTTCCGGAAAGAGATTAAATATGCAAATTGATCCTAAAAGAGATTAAATAAACAAATTGATAAGAAAAAATCCAACAATACTCTCAAATTATGAATAAAATATTACTAAATTATTTAATGTTCGATAATAAATTAATTGCTTAAAAAAATAAATAATAAAATTAAAAATGAAAAAAAATATATCAAGAAAGGAAGCAGATTTTTTTATTAAAACTCAAACTTAATAATTCTAATCGTATTATTGACATTAAAGAGCAAGAGTAAAAAAGGAAAGTTAAAAACATTAAATTAACTCAAATATTAAAATTACTTGAAAGTTAGTGAAAAAATAATAAAAAAATTATAGTGAGCTTGAGTTGTTTATCTCTAATTTTTTTAAGTATAGGAGTACAATTTTAAAATAAAATAAGTAATTCATTTCTTTAGGTTCGATAGACTAAAATTTGGTCTCAATGGATGTTAACCATCATCATTATTATCAACAACTGAAAGACACAAACAAAAAAATATTTAAATAAAATTAAAAATAATAATATTAATAAAAGTAAAAATAAAATAAAATGAAAAAAAAAACCTAAAAAAGAAATTAGAATAATGATACGATGGTATTAACTAATAATGATAATTGTTTTATTAAAAATAAGAAATATTATTAAATTATGATTAAATACAGATAAACCTATGATTTTTTTTTTTTTACATTCGTTAAATATTTTTTTTGGTTCAAGAGAAATTGAAGTTTTAAAACAACAGATAGAAAGCGTCGGCAAATGCACGACATTTGAAGAGTTATCTGCCTTCTTGTGGTGATGGTGAACAAAGGCTCTCCCTGAATCTCCCAGCCGATGAAAATTTGAGATTGTTGTTTATGAAAGAAGCAAAGAAAACATCGGAAAACACAATAACAACATGCAGCTACGCATAACAGAAAAAATGGAAAACTCATTTACATAACCATGGTATATCAAAGTAGCTACAACTATGTTACACCCACTCAGATGTGCGTCTGTACTATCTGTTTTTCTATCCCAACTCAACTGTATATATACAAAACTTAAGTTGGTTATTTCTCCTTTGACGCTGAAGAGTTTAAGGCGGTGGCACCCTTTCAAATATGGGGAGGTCATGTCGGTGACGGTGAGGCAGTGTGGTGACGATGAGGCAATGTTCAATAATTTGCTAGGAAGCAATTATTTCCAACACTCCCCCTTAATTACGTTTGGAAACTTAACCATGAAATAACATAAGTTAAACATGCCTGCTAGCCTAAGTATCAGCTAGGCTTACAATGACTCAAAAACTTTGACATTAGCTCTTTAGCTAGATTTCTTTTTCCTTTTCTTCCAAATTGTGTATCCTCTGAATCACTTCAACTTTGTATTTTTTGTGTAGGCTCCAAATTTCATTTTCTTCATTTTTTGTTGTAGCTCTTCCATCGTTAAATCTTTGTTTATCATAAAATCATGGAAAATCATTTTAGGTTATCCATGGATGTCCTCTACATCTTCAAAAAATTCTTCATATGTGGACTGCTCCCACATCTCATCCTTTATAGTTTGTTTTTTATCATCAACCTTCTGATTGTCAATTTGCTGCAACATAAGTTTGTAATAAAATCTTATCTCTTTAGGACTCTAATATATAAACATTTCATTGAAATTTTCATTTTCAACATCGTCCATGTTGTGTTCAACATCCATTGCCACAACGTCTATGCACGCATAATCAACACATGGTGTTTCAAACCTTGCTTCAAGGGATTTCAATTTTTCTTCATATTTTTTTGCTTCTTCTCGGTTTCTTCTAACATCTACATACACAAAAACAATGTTAAGTTTATATGAAAAAACATCTTCAGAACCATATTGGTTTTGTTCTTTTTGTTATGGAATGAGGGATTTCTTTTATGCTTCCTTCTTTGACTTTATCGATGTCTCATAGTCTAGATTATTCACCTTTGCTTCTGCAAACATGTTTTCTTCCACTTGGTTTCCAGGCACAAGTGGGTTTTTGTCACTGAATAACAATGTATCAATAAGATGTTTCTATTACATCATCTGCAACCACTCATCGCTAGTGCATCCATCTTCATAAAAGTTAACATCAACAATTTCAATTGTTGGATCCACTAAATCAATTTCTTCACCACTTGCAACATTATCTATGCCAAAATCAACTCGTTCGAGTAACATACCATCATTATAGTGATCCATTTTCAAGTGAGATTCACCAAAATCTTCTTCTTTTTGTAGATTTTCTACTACAGATCCATCTTCAATTTCCTCTTCAAACACTTCTTCAAGAGATTGTATGACGTTAAAATCTTCGACTTGATTACCCCCCCTTGCACCAAATTCTACTTCCACGATCTTCCATGCTTCCTTGGAAGTTGTAGCTTTTGATATCTTGCACAAAAACATTTCATCCAATCCTTGTTTGCTAAAATTCAATGCTAAACCATCAGATAATTCATCTTATGCGTCATTAGACCGATATTCAATTAAGGCTTTAGCTCGAAGAAATGTTAGCATTATAATAAACCAAAGATAAAAAAATTTACCAGTAAACATAGGTGGTGGTAACATACCAAGGATTCACCATTCTCCCTCGATCTATTCTCTGTCATCTACTAAAATTCTCAGTTCCTCATCTCTGGCTTGAACCTATCTAAACATGGCAATGATATTTGCTTCCTCGTTTTGATTCCTTTTCTTAATATTCTTTAGTCTCACTTTGTTACCCATGTCTGCAGTATTTTTTTTGTCTTATCACCGAGGGATGAAGTTATCTTCCATATCGCCCCCAAAAAAAAATATGATTTTTAATATGCACCCCCGTAAGCCACAATATTCACCCAAAACATGATCATGCTTGACATATCACCAAAGGAAATTTGCATACATTTTTTTTTTTTTGCAAATCCCATCAATCTCTTTCAATTCAAACACTTTATGTTGTTATAACCCTCATTCTAATATGCAACCATTAAAAAATAATTTTCATAAACGAGACTAAAATATCTCTCATAGAAAAACAAATCATAAAGGGCTTGAAAAAATATCTCTTCACCTTTTAAATACCCTCTTTATATCCACTAATTAAAAGAACACTCATATTTATATAGCGTTTATATAACCCTTTTTAACCAAATGACACATGTAATTTGAAGAATATCCTTATCACACCCTCAACATATAAAGAACTTGTCCACGTGACTTTAAAAAGATATATTTCAAATTTTATAAAAATAAACTTTTTCTAATGAACTTTCAATAATTACGTTGGAACCAATGTTTCCTTTAAAAAAGAATTTGGAATATATTTTTTTTGAACGCTCTCTGTGTCTTCATTTAATTTCAGTGTGTTCAGACCTCATTGTCTAGGCTTATGACAATGTTAAAAAATGCGGCTATAGAAGCTACTTGACACTGTCTAGGGCTGTGGCCCTCTGATTCTTATTTGGTGGACTTCGTGGTGAGCTCCTCTGACTCATAAGGCAATGGTTAGGGTTCTCACAATGGCAGTAACTACCCCATTCTTCTAGCTCTGGGATGTTGGGATTCTGAATAGCTAAAATATTTACAAATTCTCAGCGAACTCTTCTTACACTATCTCTGGACCAAACGAGCTTGCTTATTACGGCTCCTTCCTCTGACCAAACATCAACTAGCTTATCACTTTGCTTCACGTCCAACTTAAGAAAGTGGATCTTTAGTATGTAGTGGGTAATTCCATCTTCCAATATCAACCATGGAAATTAAGATGCTACAACAAATAATATAACAGGGCATAGGAAAAAATACAATACTGCTTAAAATATTCCACGATTATTTTTCACTTGATACAATATCCAAATGCACAGCTTGGTCCAATGTTCACACTACAACAACTCAGTTGGACATTCAACACTCCATGTGAAAAACTCATTTATTGTCACCCACGCAACTCACAACTCTCCTTTAAGTAGCATTACTACATGTTCCAAAAAACCAAAGCTCACAATGGACGATTCTTTAGGTAGCAACTTTATGTAATATTCCTAAATTACCATGGAGCTAATTGGAATATTAAAATCTATTTTTTCTTTCTTGTCTAAAGAATAAGTGGGTAGGGAGACCCATAAATCTCTTTATTAGGAATAAAACCACTTCTCATGTGAAGGTGGATCATCTTTTCAGCTTAATAAAGCACCCTAAGTGTGAATAGGGGCTAAAGCATGTGGACTGGGTCAAATTTGACCAAATCAACAACGTTGTCATGGAGGAGTGGAAATTTATGGAGAGACATGGCAGTTTTACATGGAGACACATTGCATGGAAGTAGTGTCATTAATATATGGGGCGTAGGGTTTGGAAGCTCATTCCTTATATAAGAAGGAGGATGACAACCATATTATTCATGTTATGATATGTTATGTTTTAGATTGTATGGTCTGTTTAGACATATACCTTTCTCTAGCTATTTAGCTGAGATTGAGTGTTTTTTAGCACTGAGTGTTCGTAATCAGGAATCCCACCTCTTCCATTGAGAAGCTCTTGGAGGAGTTTTCACTATATTTCCACATTTAGGTTTCATACCAAACTTCAGTCTTGTGGTACAACACAACTTCTATTGTGAGATGTGCTGATTTGTACAATGCACCAGTGGAAGATTGTATTGGGTGTTTTCTGAGCTAGTTTTGCAGTTGAGGAAGGTTTCCTTCCATTGAGAGGCTAGTAAAGGAGCCCCTTTGGCTTATTTGATATATTTGGCATCAGACCAAGGTGATTTTATCCCCTACAACGCAGTTCTAGTCCATATTTTCATTATTTTTGTGAGTCGTTGCAGTGGGCAACCCAAAAATGGTCGAAAATCCAAAGTTACAATCTAGGCAAACCATTTCGGGGTTTTTCTAGGTTTTGTGATTAGAATCCGTGGTTCAAATGTTGGATAATTCTTTGTCCTCTAACAACCTTCCACACATGGTTATTTTCCTCAGAAGTAGCAGTTTGCAACAACAAGAGTTTCCTCAGCAGCAATAGTTTGCTTTGCATTAAAGGGATCAACCCTTCATTGAGAGAGTCCTTTTGGAGGAGTTATTTAAGATCTACATCAGATTCACCCACTCCTTCTATGTGCTTTAGTTGCAGTGGATCTTCATCCCTAGGGCTTTAGATCCACCATTTATATTTAGTGTATTTCTGGAAACCAATCCTGGGTTGTCTTAGAAAAGTGTTGAGAAGCATAGATCTCCATTTTTGGCCTTATATGAGCATGATGTTATCAGATATATATATATGGATCTGATAACATCATGCTCATATAGGGCAGTATATATATATATATATATATATATATGTTCCAACTGTAGTATTAGTCACTAAAACTGCGTTGTGCTTTCTTCAATACTTTGTGTAGTAGTGTATTACATGTTTTGGGTGCATTTTGGCATTAGAGGCTTCTTTTGCCTAGCTTGAGGGGCTTGATCCCCAAGATCTTGTACTTATTTATTTTTGTTATACATAATACCATAGATTTATCATTTGGCTCACATGTAATGTGTTAATACTTGTTGCTATTTCCATTATTATGAGCTATATTCTTTCTTTTCCCATTTGGGAATATTATAGTGGTATTAGAGCATAATCTTAGCTCAGCCTATGAAGACATTGCATCTATGTTATCAGAAGAAGAAGAAGCTTCTCACATAAAAGAGAAGGCTCACAGAAGAGACAAAGGCACGTCTCCATTATTTGGAGAAATGGAGGAAAAGAGGTTTTCAGAACTTCTTCTCCGAACTATGCATGATATTAAAAGAGATATCAAGGGAGTGAGGAGGGAAAGACATGAAGGTCCCTCAAGAAGATTTGCACATGAAGAAATATTCGGTTCTTCATATTATGTGTGTGAGCATTCAACCACACAATCAGATCTATAACATGATACCATGCCTACATTCTTGGCAAGAGAAGAAGAAGAAGGAGAGACAGCAAAGGAGGAGACTCTTAGTGACTATCTCCAAGAATATGAATCTCAGTATAGAAGATTCAAGGATAATCTAAGCTTCCAAGGGTTTTGTCAAATCGAGGAAGATAGAAGACCCAATAAATACAATAGAAGAAGAGGGTGCATGCAGCACACTTTGGGAAGATTCTTTCTACCTACTTTTGATGGGTCACCCAAGAGCACAACCAAGGCTTAGGTAAGGAAGCTAGACACATATTTCCAACTGCATCCAGTTTCAGAAGAGGAAGCCATTAGAGTATCAACGTTGCATCTTGAAGGTAAGGCTTATGCCTGGTGGTTATTTGAATCTTATTCATTGAATAATGCAAATATATCGACTTATACAAAGTTAACTAGGAGGTTAGTGAAAATATTTGATTTTAAAAATTCTGAAACTTCCTTGGGAGAGAAAACCAAGCCCAAGAAATCAGAACCTTCGCATGAGTTGGAAGGATCCATGAAACCAACTCCATTTCATAACATTTTTGAGGGGGTTAAAGATTTGCAACATGCTTTTCCAAGGGCAAAGACCCCACTTCAAAAATAACATTCTTCTCAAGAGAAAGACATGAGGATAGCTTCTTCAAGAGGTGATCAAGACAAAGGATCTCTTAATGATGAGGTATTCTCCATTGATGAGGATGAGGAAGAGGAAGAGTTGGAAATATCCTCCAATGTTGTGACAGCAGCAGGATATCTACTTCTATTTGGGGATGGAGATGAAGCAACTTCTTCAACTAGAGGAGCTCTTGTATCTTTGCAAGAAGTTCCAAGGGATATTACATATGAAGATCAGGAGTAACATGTGTCTATGTTGATAGGAAATGAGAAAAAAAAATGGAGGAAGTGTTTTCCAACATTGAATATAGTCTTGGGGACACACACTATGATAGATCATCCTTTCGTGATCAAGACTCTTGACACAAAGGAGATGTTGGGTGTACATGGGTTGATTACATTTGAAGAAAACACCTTAGAGGGTGAGATCTTGCCAAAAGTAGGAGAAGATGAGAAGGAGAGCCAACATCCAGTGATTGGAAACATACACAAAAGCAGGAGGATGATTTATGCAGTGAGGGAAAGGAAAAACCAGTCCACTTACATATACAGTTAGCTCAAGGCCTTGATGTTTCATTACATGGAGGCATTCCACCAGGAAGACCCTGTGATTGGAGGAGGATCAAACAGTTATCTCAACATTTTGCACCACTCATAGATCCAGGAGAAGGGGGAGGATTTGGAGATCATTGTACAATGCTGAGAGTATTGGGTGGACTCAAGGAGGAGGTGTTGGGACTCCGTAGTTTGCAATATTGGCAAGTACAAATGTTGCAGAGCCTACATCAAAACCACTTTGGAATCTGAGGACCTAGCCATCCTAGATTCAGAGAGGGATCTCTCTATATATGTGTTTAAAGATATGATCTTTAAGGCTTTTAAATATTATTTTAGGCTAGTTATGAAGAACAAGGGTGTTTGTTTTTTTTTGGCTGGGCGGGATAAGATGAAGATGAAGGGAGTCTATATGAAGGGTGAAGATGTGAGTAAGTGAAAGAATGGTTCAACTTATAAGATAAGCAAGGAACAACATCAATCCATTGGGCTATGGAGTCATAAGAGGATTTAATTGCACAACAAGGTTCAAGAGTGGTCCATGGGGCAAGTCATCTATGTCAAAGGATATCTTTAAGTTGATTTTATGGAATGAAACGCTAAGAAATGGAGTGAAAGAAGTAAAACACATGAAGAAACAAAGAACAGTCTAAGATCATGTAAGTACTTTTAAACTAGCCTGATTTTGACATTCACTTAAGGGAAAACACAAAAGTAACCTAAGATTAGGTAAGTACTTTGAAACTAGCCTACTTTAGATGTACTTTCAAGAGAAAAAATTTAAAAACGTAGAATAGCTTAAGATCAAGTAAAGACTTTTAACTTAGCCTGCTTTCAGCATATTCAAAGGGAAAACATTCATGATAAACATAAAAAGTAGTCTAAGATCAGGTAAGTACTTTTAAACTAGCCTGCTTTCAACATACTCTTGAGGAAACTTTTCAAAGAAACTGTTGGAGAAGAAACTGGAGGAAAGGGCTAACCATAGACTTCTCTAGCTCAATCTTTAATTAGCAAACTTATCAAGAAAATTCAAAGACAATATCTCAAGTTGTACTCAAGAAACATGGGCTCACCAACACTTCACTGGATATACTCTATTGAATCATCTTTAAATAAAAAATCAACAGAAAACATAAAGGATAAAGATTTATCAGTGAGACTTAGGGTACTTCAGAAGTAAATTCTAATCTATGTTTGTTGTTATTTATCAGAGAAAAGTGGACAGAATGGAAACAATAGGAAAATAACAATTTACAGTGAGAAACACATCACCATTGACATAGACTAGGATCCCATAAATCAGCTATTTGTATTTGATGTTCAAACCAGTTACAATCTTCAAGTCTAGTGCGTCTTTACAGCTTCAAACTTCTCATCTCATCTTATGTGTCTTCAATTAAAAAAAATATCTATAGCTGCTCAAAATCTATTTACATGTAACAGATATCTAGAGACTAACCCTTATAATGTCTTCTACAGAAGTATTTATAGAAAAAGGAGGAGGTGGAGTGAAAGAAGGGTCTATCTGTCCAATTAATATAGAGTAAGTGCTTCTCGGCCTTTGAAGGGCCAAATGGAGAATTTTTCTGAGTTTTCTACTCTATTAATTGAAATCTACGTTAATTCTCATCGACTTCAGTCACTTTTGTTGACTTTGAGGGTTTTTGGTAGGTTGGTAGTTAATGCGGAGTTGTCTTTAACAAAATATCTCTGATTGTGCATTTACTGTGTAGTCTTTTGAGTAGATAGGCCTGCCGGTGGCACTTCTGGGGAGTAATGGCCTCAATGATGTGGCATTTTGGAGGCTTTCTTGACTGATCTGTCTCTTTAATTCTCTAATCAATGATATTAATCTTTTAATTTGTGCTTTAAGTCTTTTTCCGATCATCTTCGGGCTTTCGTCCTTTCTGCTGACTGGATTAACCTTTAATCCCTTGTTTTAACTATGCTTTATCCTTAACTGCAGGATTAAACCCTTTAGTCTTCAAGCCTTTGAATATTAATCCTTTGTCTTTACTAATCTTCATTCACTTTATTCGTATACAGATGGCCTGCGCTGGAGGGTCTAACTACGAAACCAACGTTTCATTAAACCCTGATTAAAAGATGAGATTCTTCCCCCTTTTTCTTTTGGTCGGGCTCTGAGGATCGTCACCCTTAGCCACTGTCACTTTTATGGATTGTAGGGGGTCTTTCGTTCTTTTAAAATCACCGCAAAACCTGCACAAGCCATAAAAATTATTATAAAAACCCTGCGTGATTTGGTAAACCTGCTTTGAAGGCTAGGTAGAGGATGAAAAGAGCTGTGAGGAGGGAAAATGCAGGTGAAGGAGGTTCTACAAGAAAAACCTACGGAAACAGGTTTAAATTTGAATATTGGAGCGAAAATGGGCAAAGGTGGTTTTTGAAAAACCAAGAACGGTTATCGCATTCATTTCGGGTGGTAAGTGGTTTAAACACAATTGAATGTGATTCCGCAGACTATGCGACACCTGTTTTTTAGAAAACCGATGGTATCGCGCAATTTTAGAGTGTTAAACTTCAGGTGCAAAAATTTCACGATACGCCATCACAGCTGTTGGATGAAAGGGATGATATCGGATGGTGCGGACCGAACGCGATGGAGAAGTTTCTCAGGCGGAAATGAAAGTGGAAGCCAGGTGGCAGCGTTCGATAGGGTAGGGCACTATATGTGGTGGATGGTAGGCCCAGAAAAGTTGGGTTATCGGGGTGAATGAGAGCCGTTACATCTTATGGATCTACGGTGCAGATCTCAGCGGGGTATTATTATTGGAGCGGGCAGAATACAAAGAAAAGACATGCTTTTCATGGAATGGCCGATGCGATGGGGGTTTAGCACAGGCGCTAGGTGATGGTCACGTGGGGGGATAAGGTGACCAGGGGTGGAGAGATAAGGGCTTATCACATCAGTGGGGGGGAAAGGGAGCGAGGTAATGTAAACAAAATAGTGCTAATGCAATAAAACAGTTGCAATGCGATGAGCGCTTAGTGCCTGGTCATGGGCGCATGGCCATATGAAAAAAAAAGGAGCTGGGGGCTAAGCCAAAAAGGGCTTATCGCATATCAGCACGACAAGGATCCGGGGCATATGAAAAGTGATTTTGCTGGTAAGCGATGATTTTGATCAGGGCCTTCACATTGGTAAAAGGAAGTTTTTCAGAGGAAAAAAGGTTATGATAAAAGAAAAAAGGCCGATAGGCCATGGGGTTTAGTGCTTTGGTCACAGGACCGGGTCACATGGCGAAAAAGGGGCCAAGGGCTTTAAGCGAAGGGGGCTTAAGGCCTATAAAAGGGCAAAAGAGTTTTTAAGGGGTTTTTAATGTGTTTTTTAGGTTTTTTCAAGGTTTTTCGAGTTCCGATAGAAGAAAAGGAAGGGTTTTTTTAAACCATAAGAAAGGGGATTTATGGTTCAAAGGGTTTTTGAAAGTTTTATGAGGGGGATGAGGGGAAAATTAGAGGGACGCAAGGGGATTTTTTAGAGAAAATTGAGGATGAATAAGAGCAAAAATCAGTGAACGAAATGATGAACATGGGGCTGTTTAGGAGACTGTTTTCAAGGGAACAACACTTGGTAAGGAACAAAAGACTTCAAGAATGAGTAGTTTTGTATGAAATAGTCTCTTGAAGGCTCAAGGCCTGTTTTAGCCGTCATTTTCTTATGAAAATTTTTATTGATGGCTAACAGTGGCTCCACTTGGGGATGGCAGCTCCTTGGAGGTGTCAAGAATCTTCAGAATTTAATCTCTGGGATGTAGACCTGTGCCTTATCCATGATAACCTATTCTTCATTGATTATGCTTCTTTTTAGAAAAGATGATCAGTATTTCATATCAATAAAAAAATTCTCCCAATGATTCTACCTATACAGCCTACTCCCTAACATGTTTTCTTCAGCAGGTGCATTTGGACTTGCAGACCTTAAACATCAACATTTTATTCTTTTTAAAGTAGGAAATGCTAATCTAAATCTACCCTTATTTCTTCCATGAGTTCAGATTAGACTGTTGAACTCATAAATTCTCTATCTAAGCTATTATCTGCCAATATTAGACTACCTGGTAGATTTTATTCTCTATTCTCTACAATAGAAATTAAACCATAGTCAAATCAAGATTAGGCTGTCTAATTTTCCATGATGTCTATGGTTGTATGTACAAGATGCACATAGACGTTATTTGCGAAAATTTAAAACAAAACTATGAAGGCTTAGAATATGAAATTTTAAACATCCTTCATCCTTTTTGCAGCTCTGGTTTTGATCTTTTTGAGCTGTTATTTTCTTTTTCTTGGTTCAGATTTTGAACATATTAGAACCAATTCTACAATAATCTAACAAGTTCAGATTTTTAGATTGTTTGAACCACTGTTTTTCTAGCCTAATATATTCTACTGATAAGCCAAGATTAAACAATTTGGAAAATCTTCTTCACTAACCTATCAACAGTAAATTGAAATCTATCTTAGTCATGATTAGGCTGTATGACTAAAATAGCAATGTTGTTTTTGGGAGTGGCATTTAAGCTTGCACATTTTCATATTTTCTTTTCTTTTTGGTATGGGGCTATACCTTTCTTTTTTTATTTCTGCCCTCTTTTTTCTTTTGTGTTTGTTGTATTTTCCTTTTTCAAATTCAAAAATAGTGTTATGTACAGTGAATAAAAAGTCTTGAAAGTAAAATATCAGTTGACTGTAATAATTTTTGAGAACCTTGCCATTGACAAGACTTCCAAAGTATTCAGCTCCATCCAATTCTTGCAGAAAGAATGCATTGTTTCCAATAGCAGATTGGATAAGATAAGGGATTTGCCATAAGTTAGAAAATTTCCCGTGCTTGCCCTTATCTTCTCTTCTTGAATATCATTTCAAAACTTTATCATCAATTTTTAAATCACTTGCCTTGGTCCTTCTATCAAACAGCTTCGTAATGTTTTCTTGTAGTTGCTGTGCTCTGATGTATACTTCCTCTCTGGTTTTTGTAAACGTATAGTTTGGTTTATTCTTCTTGTCATATCATTATCTTTAGACTGTACTTCCTGGATTAGCTTCATCACTAGCACTCCTAAACTAGTTGGAAATATTGCATCAGTTCCATAAACTAGCTTGTAGGGAGACATTCCAATTGAGTTTTTTAATTGTCAATCTGTCTGCCCATAAAGCATGCATTAGCTTATTGTGCCATGATTTCTTGTTATCTTCCAGGAACTTCTTAATAATGTTTACCAGACTTTTATTTGATGCTTCTGCAAGCCCATTACCTTGAGGGTAATAAGCTGTGGAATGACCCAATATGATCTGATAGTTATGATAGAATTCTACCATCTTCTTAGATCTAAATGCAGCAACATTGTCAGTTATGATCTTTCTAGGACAAACAAATCTGGAAAGTATATGATTTTCAAAGAATGAGATGATGATTGATTCTGTGGCATTCCTAGAGGGGATGGCTTCTATCCACTTGGTAAAATAGTCAGTTGCTGTGAGGATCCATTTATGTTGGGCAGATGAGGGAGGATGGATTTCCACAATGAAGTCTAGACCCCACTACTGAAAAGGAGTTTCAACAGTGATTGGTTGCAGAGGTAAGGGAAGCATTTTTCTTTTGCCTTCAAAGATTTGGCATTTGTGATAGGAAATAATCATTTTTTGGACATCTTGAAAGAGGGTGGGCCAATAATAACCAGCTCTAATGATTTTATTAGCCGTTGATTTCTAGTAGAGGTGGCCTCCACATTCTCCTTCATGAAACTCATGTTTGATCTTATCTGCATCATTCTTAGGAAAACATTTAAGCACTAATACACTAGCATTTTTCCAATATAAACATTTATTCAAAATGCAGTAATTTACCGCTTTCAATTTTAAAAATCTTGCCTTTGTTTTAGACAAACCAGGAGGAACATTAAGATTGAGCAAAACATACAAAATGTTAGCATACCAATATGAATTCAGAAAATGATCTTCAATAATTGGAGTTAAAAACTCCTCCTGTTCATCTAATACATTAAACATGTTTATATCAAGAGTTTGGAAGTTAGATTCAACCATTAGTTTTGCTAGTCCTTGACCCTTTATGAGTTTAGTCGGCTTGATTTCTATGTCATACTCTAAAATTACAACAATCCACTTTCCTCTTTTTCCATCTGGATCTTGGGTCAATATGTCTTTCACCACTGAATGAGGCACAAATGTTATGATGTGGGAATGTAAAATTTAAACTCTGAAGTCTTTTAAGGCTTTGACCAAGGCAAAGGCTTGTTTTTCCATTATGTTGCACTTCAGAGGTGCATCTTTCAATGCCTTGCTAAAAAATGAAATGGGTTGCTCTTGTCCATTCAAAATTTTCTATAATAGGACAACAGCTATTGTATGTTCTGATGCAAATGAAAAAGTGAAAAAATCTTTGGAAAAATCAGGACTGATAAGAACTAGTGTTTTAGTAAGTGCTTGTTTCACTAGTTCAAATGATTTCTTTGCTTCTAAGGTCCATTTAACTCCTTCTTCCTTTTTAAGCATGTTTGTTATGTTTCTAAGGAGTTCAACTAGATTGGGTATGATTCTCCTCGAGAAATTAATCTTTCCAATGAAATATTGAAGTTCCTTGATGTTTTTGGGATGGTTGATTTGCAATATACCATCAATCCTTTTCGGGTCTATCCTTATTCCTTTTTCTGATATGATATGCCCAAGAAGTTTACCTTCTTGGAGACCAAACAAGGTTTTCTTTGGATCCAAGGACAGTCCAAATTTTCTGCACTTTTCAAAGACCTTTCTCAAGTGTAAAAGGTGTTCTTCATCTGTTTTAGAATAAACTGTTATATCATCAAGGTAAATCACAATGAAGTAACCTATTTCTTCTGAAAATGCAATATCCATGGCTCTGTGAAATGTGACACCAGCATTCATTAAACCAAAATGCATTTTAAAATACATGAAAGTACCCCAAGGTGTAGTAAAGGTTGTTTTGAGTTGATCATCAGGATGTACCAAAATTTGATTGTAACCTGAGAAGCCATCTAGTAAAGAAATTCTTCTAGAAAAAACTACCTTTTGTAAGATATGATCCATTTTGGGTAAGGGATAATTTTCCTTGAGTAAGGCTTTGTTTAAGTTTCTAAAATCAATGCAAAGCCTTATCTCTCCTGTCTTCTTTCTTACTGATACAAGATTAGACACCCATTCTGAGTATCTAATAGGGACAATAATTCTAGCCTCATACATTTTTTAATTTTTTTTTCTACCAGAGGTAATTGAACAGGGTTGATTCTGTGCAATTTTTGTTTAAAAGGTTTTTGGTTTTCTTTGAGGGGTATCTTATTCTGAATTATTTCTGTATCATATGATTTCAGATCTTCATAGCTCCATGTAAACACATTGGAAAATTCCTTAAAGAGTTCAATGTATTTCAATTCAATGTGAGCTGGTAGTGTTTTAGAGAGTTTGATTATTTTGGGTTTTTCCTTACTGCCTATGTTACATTCTTCCACTTCAGTTTCTGTGGGTTCCAATTCTGGCTTCTTAGCCAAATCATTCAAATCAAATAATTCTTCCAAGGGGACCAACCCTTTTGGCAAGATTTGGTCTTTGGATTGCAGCATTTCTAAGTCTTCATTTTCCAAATCTGTACTATTTTCTGTTATAGGTTGGAATTCATTTGTTAACATATTTATTTCTGCAATCTCTGGAGACTTTCCTTCTTCAGTAAGTGGTTTTTCTTCAGCGGGACAATCTTCATCAAAATCTGAATCTGAGTGTGTTGTTTCAAATTCATTTTTGGACTATAAGAAGTCTTCTATTTGTTTATCTCCATCAAAAACTTGCTAATATTTTTCATTATCTGGGACAACTAGTCTAAATTTGACTTGGGTGGTGCATTGCTTGGTTTCACAAGGTATAAGACAAGTTCTAGCAGCAAAGGCTAAACCATTGGCAAGGAAATTTTGGTTTCTTGGGACAAAGATAAATTGAAATTCATGAAATGTTTTTAACAAGTCCATGACATCATTTCTATAGGCTCTAAGTCTGGGATGTTTGGCACTATACTCCCCATTCACTTGCCTAATAATCAACTCAAAATCTCCATCAACTTTTATCCTTTTGGCCCCTAATTTTTTCAATAAATGCAGGCCTAAAATGAGAGCTTCATACTCAGCTATATTATTGGTACATTGAAAATTTAATCTATAGGAATGCCCCTCATCATGATTATTTTCAGAGTTGTGTAACTATATGCCTGCTCCTGCATCATTTTTAGTGCAAGACCCATCAAAATTCATGTTCCAAAGAGGACTGTTTTCAGATTTATGATTTGTTTTATTGCTATCCTCTCTGTCTCCTTAATTTTGTTCTGTACAGGGGTCTGCACTACGTTTTTATGAGTTTTGTTCCTCAAAGTCTTCGATGTTTTGAAGTTTTATTCCTTAATTTTCATGATCTGTGTTATGCTCATGACTATTTTGGACCTCAAGACCTTTAATCTGTTTGCTGTAAATTTCTAAATCATCAAACTATTTTTTAATCTCCTCTTTCTTTTCCTCTTTATCAATTTCTGTCACTATGTTTGCACGTGCAGTGATTACAACATTTGATGGTTTTTCATAGACCAACTCTTGCGCTTTATGAATATCATCATTGAAAAGAATGAAGGAGTCAAGGTTAGTGTGTATGGAATAGAGAGGAGAATTCTATGGTCTTTCTTGGTTACTCACCATATATTTCATGTGTGTTTCACTATAGAGTATTCTAGGTTGACTGAAGACAAGGATGGTGGCATAAGTCATATCCATCTGCATTGTGCCTTGTAACTTAGCATCCCATATTTGGGGGGTATATCAGCCACTACAATGTCCATCACTAAACTCTTGGCTGGTATTTGGGCTAAGTTTACAAACAAATCCTTTATTAGGCCTAGGCATCTCACCCTGCTTGAATCAGAAGAATATAAATCTTTGTAGGGTCTAGTCACCTCCAAGCCTAATCTTTCCATTATCACCTTTGGGCATGAGGTTGTGAGATGCTCCTGAATAAAGCATGGCATTGTGTAAGATATTATCATGAATGTTTAAGCTGATGTAAAATGGAGGGGCTGTTCCTTCTTGAAATTTTCCTTCAATTTTTGGTCCAAAAATGAGCTCTGGGTATCATCATTTAAGTTAACTGTGTCATGAATGTCTTATATGTTTAAAGCCTTCAAAATCTGACCCCTATATAAATTTTGAGTGACTAACTTATTGAGTGGGACAAAGATTTTGATTTTGGAAATTTCATTCTCTAGGCTGAAAGGAATCTAGTTTTTTAAAATGTTTGATTCAGCCTTGTTAGTCACTCCTTGTTCAACAAAATATGCTTGCTGATTTTTAGTATTTACAGAAGTTAGAATAGTTTTTTTAGGAGCATTAGATGAAGTGCTAGTGCTACAGGGGTTAACACTATGTTTTTAATTGGTTTGAGTGTTTTTCTCTTTATTTAAATCAGAATTTACAGCCACTGTTTTATGATTTTTTGCTGTATTTTTGGAAACATTTTCAGGGTTGTTTTTGGCATATTTATTAGAGGTTTTGTTCTTGGGAGTTTCTTGATTCATTTTGATTCTAAGGTCATATTGTTTAGGTGATCTTATGATGGAATTTTTAGAGTATTGTTCGTAATAATCTGTTTGTGGTCTTATGTCATCATAAGGTGTATATAGACCTTGTTCCTTTTCATGGAGGAAAACATAATCCTCATCGCTTACTCCCAACATGTTCATGTTTTAATCCTCTGTTTTTTCATTTGTTTCTTCATCCTCATTTACATAATTTTCTTGGAAGGGAGGTCTGATCTGTTGATCATCTTCTCTTTCTATGTTTTGAGGTTAATTTCTCCTAAAGTTCTGATTTTGAGATTGAGATTGACTTCTGTTTTGGGGAGTTGATTGGTTTTATCTAGATTGTGCTCTCTCAAGTATGCTCATCTTCTTCATCATTTCCTCCATCATTCTTTCCATTTTCTAGCTAGATGTGGAAGGTGTAGTTTCCTCCCTAAATGATACATTCTTTTAATTCCTCATCCTAGCTCTTTTTTCAATCAGATTTACTTCCATAGCAAGAGCCCCTTTCTGCATGTCTTCTAAACTCAAAGGATCTCTTTCTCTTAACTGATATGCCATTTCAGGATCAAATCCTTCAACAAATTTGGCCAACACTGAGCCTTGTGGGGGTTTCAATTCTGGGGGTAGGGCATTATAAACACCATTGAATTTAGTGCAATAATTTTGAACACTTTCCCTAGTGTTTATTTCGAGGTTGTTGTAATCTGAAAGAATTTGGAGAGGGTTTTTTCTGACTTCCCATTTGTTTAGGAATGACTGATGGAGAGCTTGGAGGTCATTAATACTATTAGGGGTTAATATTTTGAACCGCTTTCTTGCTTCTCCCCCTAAGCTTTGAGCAAATAATCTGAGTTTGACAGTTTCATCATCAATCTCATTTCTATCAAAATAGTCATTCATCTTATCTACATGTTGTGAAGCAGTAGTAACACCATTGACATAATATAATGGTATCTTGGACTGATAGTCCTGTGGCAGATTGACTAAAGGTAAAGGAAGGACTAGAGGGGCATACCATGTCGCCATGATAGGAGGTTGTGGGAAAAATGGGGGGTTTACAGATGGAGGATGTAATATGGGAGGGGTTTGATGGAATGGAGTAGTTTGAACAGTGGGAGTATGGATAACAGAAGTGGATGGATCAACAAGAGATTGTTGAGCAGATCTTGGATGAGAGAAACCAAAATTATGAAGGAAATGCAAATCAGGTGGGGTATTTTCTCTGCTAACAATGCTTTCACCACTATGTTGGGGTGGGTGTGAAGGCTCGAAGTCTATCTGATCTATATCATCAAGTGACCTAGTTCTGAATGGGTTTCTTAAGTCAAATTGTGAATCTTGTAGAGTTATAAGGTTTTCGGGAACAGAATTAGCTCTATGGACTGGTATGACAAAAATTGAAGTTTTAGACTTAGGAGATTTCCTAAGTAAACTTTTTGGATTATCAACTATGTCAGGAGGATTTGGGTCAGGATAGGCTCTAGTGTGGACTCTTCTAGAAGCCACTATGCTATGTTTTCAGACCTAATGATAAGAAAATTTTAACCAAGAATGACAATATTTTAATGGTCTATCTGATCTTTCAATAGGAAAACTTGATCATCAAAGTTTCCCTAGTTGAGTTTGTATGATGTTATGATAGAAAATTGTTTCCTAGTGGAGTCTTTAGGTCTGTTAAGGATTGTGGAGTCACCAGGTGGAAATTTTTAGCTTTTAGAAGGTAAAATGTTTTATGATCCATCACTACTAATCAGGTTTGAAAACCAATCTAAATTTTTTTTGGGTTTTCTGAGTTTTTAATAGTCCTATGGGTTATGAGAGTGTCCTATATCTATTTCAGCACTTAGCTATGGTGATGAGACAAAAAAATTTCACTCTGTGGCTTACTAGCTAATTTCTCCAAGGTTTGATAAGGGTCTGTTAGAATCCTAAGAAGTACTTAGATTTCCACTGATTCAGATAAGTCCTATCATGATTACCAACATTCCTGGTAGTGCTTGAAGAAATTTTACTTATACTGCACTGAATACTCAGTGTTTTGTTTTAAGGATTTTACACAGAGTCCCCAATATGGTCACCAGTATGTTGGGACTTCGTAGTTTGCAAGATTGGCAAGTACAAACGCTGCAAAGCCTACATCAAAACCACTTTGGAATCTAAGGACCGAGCCATCCTAGATTTAGAGAGGGATCTCTCTATATATGTGTTTAAAGATATGATCTTTAAGGCTTTTAAATATGATTTTAGGCTAGTTGTGAAGAACAAGGGTGTTTGTTTTTGTTTGGTTGGGTAGGATAACATGAAGATGAAGGAAGTCTATATGAAGGGTGAAGATGTGAGTAAGTGATAGAATGGTTCATCTGATAAGATAAGTAAGGAACAACATCAATCCATTGGGCTATGGAGTCATAAGAGGATTTAATTGCACAACAAGGTTCAAGAGTGGTCCATGGGGCAAGTCATCTATGTCAAAGGATCTCTTTAAGTTGATTTTATGGAATGAAACACTAAGAAATGGAGTGAAAGTTCAGTAAAACAAATGAAGAAACAAATAAAAGTCTAATATCAGGTAAGTACTTTTAAACTAGCTTGCTTTTGACATGCACTTAAGGGAAAACACAAAAGTAACCTAAGATCAGGAAAGTACTTTGAAACTAGCCTGCTTTTGATGTACTTTCAAGAGAAAACATTTAAAAACATATAATAGCTTAAGATCAAGTAAAGACTTTTAACTTAGCCTATTTTTAGCATATTCAAAGGGAAAACATTCCTGATAAGAATAAAAAGTAGTTTAAGATCATGTAAGTACTTTTAAACTAGACTGCTTTCAACATACTCTTGAGGGAAATTTTCAAAGAAACTGTTGGAGAAGAAACTAGAGGACATGGCTAACCATAGACTTCTCTAGTTCAATATTTAATTAGAGAACTTATCAAGAACATTCAAAGACAATATCTCAAGTTGTAATCAGGAAACATGGGATCACCGACACTTCACTAGTTACACTATATTGAATCATCTTTAAATAAACAATCAACAAAAAACATAAAGGATAAAGATTTATCAGTGAGACTTAGGGTACTTCATAAGTAAATCCTAATCTATGTTTACTGTTCTTTATCAAAGAAAACTAGATAGAATGGAAAAAATAGGAAAATAAAAATTTACAGTGAGAAACACATCACCATTGACATAGACCAGGATCCCATAAATCAACGATTTGTATTTGATGTTCAAACTAGTTACAATATTGAAGTCCAGTGGGTCTTTACAGCTTCAAACTTCTCATCTCAGCTTATGTGCCTTCAATTAAAAAACGTATCTACAACTTCTTCAAAAGCTATTTACATGCAACAGATATCCAGAGACCAGCCCTTATAATGTCTTCTATAGAAGTATTTATAGAAAAAATAGGAGGTAGAGTGCAAGAAGTGTCTATCTGTCCAGTTAATACAGAGTAAGTGGTTCTCGGCCTTTGAAGGGCCAAATGGAGAACTTTTCTGAGTTTTCTACTCTGTTAATTGAAATCTACATTAATTCTCATCGACTTCAGTCACTTTTGTTGACTTTGAGGGTTTTTGGTAGGTTGGTAGTTAATGTAGAGTTTTCTTTAACAAAATATCTCTGACTGTGAATTTACTATGTAGTCTTTTGAGTAGATAGGCCTTCCTTTGGCACTTCTGGGGAGTAATAGCCTCAATGATGTGGCATTTTGGAGGCCTTATTGACTGATCTGTCTCTTTAATTCTTTAATCACTGATATTAATCTTTTAATTTGTGCTTTAAGTCTTTTTCTGATCATCTTCGGGCTTTCGTCCTTTCTGCTGACTAGATTAACCTTTAATCCCTTGTTTTAACTGTGCTTTATCCTTAACTGTAGGATTAAACCCTTTGATCTTCAAGCCTTTGACTATTAATCCTTTGTCTTTACTAATCTTCATTAACTTTCTTCGTATATAGATGGCCTGCGCTGGAGGGTCTAATTGCGAAACTAGTGTTTCATGAAACATTGATTAAAACATGAGATTCTTACCCCTTTTTCTTTTGGATTGGGCTCTGAGGATCGTCACCCTTAGCCACTATCCCCTTTATGGATTGTAGGGGGTCTTTCAGTCTTTTAAAATCACCACAAAATCTGCACAAGCCATAAAAATTGTTATAAAAACCCTGCGTGATTTGGTAAAACTGCTTTGGAGGCTAGGCAGAGGGTGAAAAGAGTTGTGAGGAGGGAAAATGTAGGTAGAGGAGGTTCTATGGGAAAAACCTGCGGAAACAGGTTTAAATTTGAATATTGGAGCAAAAATGGGCAAAGGGGGGTTTTTGAAAAACCAGGAATGGTTATCACGTTCATTTCAGGTGGTAAGCGGTTTAAATTCAATTGAATGCGATTCCACACACTATGCAACACTTGTTTTTTAGAAAACCACCGGTATTGCACAATTTCAGAGTGTTAAACTTCAGGTGTGAAAATTGTACGATATGCCATCACAGCCATTGGATGAAAGGGATGAGATTGGATGGTGTGGACCGAACACGATGGAGAAGTTGCTCGGGCAGAAATGAAAGTGGAAGCCAGGTGGCAGCGTTCGATAGGGCGGGGCACTGTATGTGGTGGATGGTAGGCCCAAAAAAGTTGGGTTATCGGGGCGAACGAGAGCTGTTATATCTTATGGAGCTACGGTGCAGATCTTAGTGGGGTATTGTTATCGGAGTGGCCAGAATACAAAGAAAAGGCATGCTTTTCATGGAACGACTGATGCGATGGGGGTTTAGCACAGGCTCTAGGTGATGGTCACATGGAGTGATAAGGTGACTAAGGGCAGAGAGATAAGGGCTTATCCCATCGGTGGGGAAGAAAGGGAGCGAGGTAATGTAAACAAAACAACACCTATGCAGTAAAACAGTTGCGATGCGATGAGCGCTTAGCACCTGGTCACGGGCACATGGCCATATGATGAAAAAAAAAGGAGCTGGGGGCTAAGCCAGAAAGGGCTTATTGCATATCAATGGGACAAGGGTCCGGGGCATATGAAAATTGATTTTGCCGATAAGCGATGATTTTGATCGGGGCCTTTGCATCAGTAAAAAGAAGTTTTTCAAAGGAAAAAAGGTTGTGATAAAAGACAAAAGGCTGATAGGCCACGGGGCTTAGTGCTTTGGTCACAGGACCGGGTCACGTGGTGAAAAAGGGGCCAAGGGATTTAAGCAAAGGGGGCTTAAGGTATATAAAAGGGAAAAAGAGTTTTTAAGGGGTTTTTAATGTGTTTTTTAGGTTTTTTCAAGGTTTTCCAAGTTTTGATAGAAGAAAAGGAAGGTTTTTTTTAAACCATAAGAAAGGGGCTCTATGGTTCAAAGGGTTTTTGAAAGTTTTATGAGGAGGATGAGGGGAAAATTAGAAGGAGGCAAGGGGATTTTTCAAAGAAAATGGAGGATGAATAAGAGAAAAAATCAGTGAATGAAATGATGAACATGGGGCTGTTTAGGAGACCATTATCAAGGGAACAACACTTGGTAGATGTGGCATGAAATATACCCAGAATCAATGCTGCACTGGAAGACCGACAAGAAGATTACTAGCCAACCATGATAGAACTGGAAGGTAAGATGCGTTCCCACCCTATATCTATTTTGGTTGATCTTGGTACTAGTTTAAGCTATGTAGATCCCATGATTGTGGAAAAGTTTGACTTACAAAACCAAAAGTTTAAAATTCTTGGCTAGTACATCTGGCCACTTGGACAAAGCGAAAGGTCCATGCCAAGGTCTCCAGATGTTCCCTAGAAGTTGGGGATCATACTATAAAGGTGGAATTAAACATTCTACCTTTAGGTTCTTATGACATATTATTAGGGATGGACTGGTTGGAAGTGCATTGGTCCATAGTAGATTGAAAAGACAAAGTTATTTATTTTAAAGATGAAGATGAACCACATCAAGAGTTGAAAGGAATTAAGAATCCACTTCAGCTGTGACTTATCACAACATCTCAACTGAGGATATGTATTAGGAAAGGGTGTCAAATTTATGTGATCTAGGTTCGATTTGCTAACTAAAAATATAAGACCCTTATGATGGAAAATATACTTGTGATGAACGATTTCATGGATGTATTTCTAGAAAACATACCAGGATTCCACCAAAGCCAGACATATATTTTACCATCGATTTGATGCCAGGGGTAGAATCGGTATTGCGAGTTCCATACCAAATGAGTGTGCCTGAGTTAACAAAACTAAAGATAAAATTACAAGAATTGTTGGATAAGGGATATATCTGTCCTAGTGTGTCACTTTTGAGGGTAATAGTATTTTTTGTAAAGAAAAAGGATGATACCATGAAAATGTGTATGGAATATAGGAAAATCGATAAAGTATCTGTTAAAAATAAATACCCACTAGCTCAGATTGATGATATTTTCGATTAGGTAAAAGGGGGAACAGTCTTTTCAAAAATAGATATGATATTTGGGTATCACCAAATAAGGGTAAAAGATGAAGATATTTATAAAACAACCTTCTGAAATAGATTTGGGCATTATGAATTTGTGGTCCTAAAGTTTAGTTTGACCAATGCACCTGCAACATTCATGAGCTTTAAAACATTCATGAGCTTAATGCATGGCATGTTTCATCCCTATCTAGATAAATTTGTTCTGATTTTTATAGATGATATATCGATCTATTCAAAGAATATGGAGAAACATAAGGAGCATCTAAGTATAGTGTTGAAAATGTTGAGGGACCATCAATCATACACCAAATTCAGCAAGTGTGACTTTAACAAGTAAAAAATACCCTATTTGGGCCACATTATTTCAGCTGAAGGAATAGAAGTGGACCCTGAAAACATAAAAAATATTATGGAATGGAGGGTGCCTAAAAATATGGCAGACAAACGATCCTTAATGGTACTAGCTAGTTACTACTGACATTTTATAGAGGGATTTTCTAAAATTTCATTTCCTATAAATTCCTTACAGCGCAAGGGGCAAGTGTTCAACTAGACCAATGAATGCCAATATAGTTTCGAGAAATTAAAACATTTATTGACCACAACCCTTGTTCTAAAGGTTGCAGATCCAAATTTAGAATTTGAATTTTGCACCGATGCAAGTAAAGAAGGCATAGGAATAGTACTATCACAAGACGGGAAGGTTGTGGCGTATTAATATAGAAAGTTAAAATACCATGAACATCGATATCCTTCCTATGATTTAGAGTTAATAAAAGTGGTTCATGCGCTCAAGATATGGATGAATTACCTATTAGGTAAAAGATTCATGGTGAAAACTGACCATAACAGTTTGACCAGTTACTTTCAACAAGCTGATATCAATGCTTGCCAGAAAAGGTGGAATGCCTTCCTGAGCAAGTTTGACTTTGAAATGCATCATGTTAAAGGAAAACAAAACTAGGTTGCTGATGCGTTAAGCAGAAAATTGCATAATGTATACAAGCTATATTTTAATGATATGGAATTGAAGTTCCAGGAACAAGTGAATGAGGCTGCAGCAAAAGATCCTAAATATTAGTTCCTATGGCAACAAGCACAAGATACAGAGGCACAGGGAAGGCAGTCAAACTATACCATCAATAGAGAATAGCTACTAATATTTCTAGGAAAGATATACATACTGAATCAATTAAGTATAAAAGGGTTATGTTGGACACCCTCGCTATCAGAAAATGTTAACAACCATAAGAAAATATTATTTTTGGCATGGTATGCGTAAAGGTATCACTGAATATTTGACTAAGTGTTTGGAATGCCAGCAGGTGAAATTTGAACATCAGCACCCAACCCACTTATTACAACCCATACTAGTGTCGGAATGGAAATGCAAAGTTATATCTGTGGATTTTATTATTGGCTTACTAATATCAAAATGAAACAATGACTTGATAATTGTGGTTGTTGGTCGCTTGAGAAAACAAGCCCATTTTGTTCCCGTACAATATAATTATAAGATAGTACAAATTGTTGATATCTTTATGCTGGATATATTCAAATTACATGGCATACCAAAAACAGTCATCTTAGACAGAGACGTGAATTTTACCTCAGCCTTTTGGAAAGCCCTTTGTACCAGGCTGGGCACCCAAGTCTAGTTCAGTACGGCTTACCATCCTCAAATGAATGGGCAAGCAGAACGGGTAAACCAGATTTTGGAGGACATGCTACGAATATATGTAATGCAGAAACTTACAAAACGGGAACATTATCTACACTTGGTAGAATTTTCCTATAATAACGAGTACCAAGAGTCACTCAAAATTAGTCCATTTGAAACTCTATATTGAAGACAATGTCAGACGCCTATTAATTGGAGAAGTCTGGAAACAAAGCTAATGCTTGGACCGGAGATGTTGGCTGAGATGGAATGAGAAGTCAAGAAGATCCAACAAAATCTAAAGAGTGCACAAGATAGACAAAATGTGTATGCAGATTAGAAAAGGACCTGCATGGATTTTGAAGTGGGTGACCATGTCTATGTTAGAATTAGACCCAAGAAGAGTACACTGAGGTGGACTACCTGTTCCAAATTGGCTCCCCTCTTCTCTGGACCTTTCCAAGTTTTGGAAAGGGTGGGGCCAGTAGCCTATCAGTTAGGTTTACCAGGACACATACGAGTGCATAATGTGTTCAATGTGTCTTTTCTTAAAAGGTACGTAAATGATGCTAAGCACGTAGTACACTGGCATAATGTTTAGGTAGGAAGGAAATGGAAAATTAATACTTCTAATAAATATATATGACTATTTATTCATTTACCATTTGATGGTTGCAGGTCAAACTGGATGACGAGTTTCTGGTAGAGCCTCAACATATCCTCGATCGGAGAGAAATAACACTCCAAAAGCGAGCTATCACCAAATTTAAAGTGTAATGGAAGCACTTTAGCCTGAAAGAGGCGACTTGGGAAGATGAATTTTTTTTGCATGAGGCATATCTAGAATTGTTCAATGGAATGGTATAACACCGGGGAAAATGTTCATCTTAAGCAGGGGAAGCTGTAAGACCTGTATTTAATTTATTTACTAAAACACATTTTAATTAGACATTGAATTTATTTAATTTTATTTAACAGATTAACAAGTATGTTAATTAAAAAGTTGTGAATTAAGGTTTCTTACTTTTTAAATAAAGTTTTAATTATGGTGTGATACCATGAATCTGATGGTAAAAATTTCCAAGACTCCAACATAGTTGAATATGTAGTTACTGGCAGTTACCTTTCCTTTGGGATAAAAATAAAATCCTAGAGGAGGAAAGGGGTTTTTTGCAAGAGAAGAGGAAGAATTGAGAAGCTGGAAGGAGAGAGCATCCAGAGCTAGTGGAAGACCGGTGGAACTCTACTACTTGATTTGGAGAGAAGACTAGACCAGAGTCCTGAGGTATACCTCCTTGAAATTACTATTGTTACTTCCTACTTTGGAGAGAAGTACGAGGGGAGTAGAGGACATCATTTCCTCACTAAAGGTTGGGCGGAAGCCATCAGTTTCATTTAACTAAGATAAGTAAAATTGATTTGAATAACATCTTGTTTATTCATATAGGTATTCATATGTTCATTCATAGACATAGAATGTTGAAGTATGATTTTTTTTTAGAAATTTATAGTACTAGTAAGACTTTGTAAATAGTATCTTAATACAAAACTTGATATCTTGAAAAATTACTATTGTGTTGGTAAATATCCTATGGAAAAGATTAAAAGGAATGCTTTAGTTAAAATTCCTAGTAAAAATCAGTAACCTATAGCAGGTTTGACAAATAAACCCCCCTGGGAGGAGAACCACAAGAGATAGTCTACCTGTCCTATAGGCAAGAAAAGTTTATACAAGGACAATGGCTCGAGGTGTTCCAGACAGCCTTGTAGATTTATTTCAGAAAAATAATAATCAATAACATAAAACTGTTATGAAAAAATACTTATAACTAAGAAAGAAAATACAGTCAGTAATTAAAGTGTTGGTAAAGAAAGTATTTCCAAAACCTTTAGAATTAGTTGTATAATTACTTATACAATCTCAAAATGAAGAACAATGTACATGTGCAAGATAAATCTTTCCACACTTAACTAAATAACAAAATCAGAGAAAACAATAATTTTCAGGAAACAATACCTTGCATATAATATTTTATGAATAATAGGAGAAAGCCAGAGTAAAAGATAGATTGGGTATTGAGAGTATGGTCGTTTATCATGAAGTGAGAATACTGAACATGCAAACCAAATAGAAAACAGAATGATAATTTAACAAACTCATACAATCATAATGAAAATAGGAATTCCATGAATAGTCGAACAAGCTATAAATAGAGAACACATGGTCGGTCAAAATGGTTGCATGTGAAAGAGTGTAAATATAAATAAGTGTACCAAAATGAAAAGGAAATCATAGACTTCTCATACGTAAATTTGAGTAATTCCATTACAAAAAATCCATTGCTAGAAAGTGCCATCATAAGACAAGGCCCTCGGTTGTAGGGTCAAAATATCCAATTATAGTAAAAATAACTTATAAGCCAGAATAAAACACGACTGAAAACCCTTGAGGGTTATAACTCAGAAAAAAACAAATAAATATACTGATGCATAGGTGGTGTGATAACAAACCATCCATAGTCATATTAATGCTTAGTTAATAGTCTAATTTACTATCACCCTCAATGGGTAAAACGAGACTTAATATCTTTAGAAAACGCTAAACTCTTAAACCAAAAAAATGATACATGCACCTTTATGGAAGGAGATCATAGTTAGAATGGAATGTTGCAGATAGGTGTGAGTTCGACAAAAAGGTTGAAGGTAAAAGTAATACCTGCACAGGGAGGGAGGGAAACAATTTAAAATGGTGAAATGTTGGAATAATAAAGCTGAAACAATAAACCTTGAGTAATTAAACAATAGTAGAATACATGGGGTCGAGCAAGGGCAACAAGCACTTCACCCTGCAACCACATCAAACCCTGTGTGTTAGATAAATTACAAGCCCGAAGAAAATAATAATTGAAATGGACTACTTGATGAAAGACACACGAGGGGAAAAAAATATTTACCAGAGATGATATCCCTAGAGATGAAAGCCTTTGGCTATGTTCCAATGAAAAATAATATCATGAAGCATGGTCGCCATGGCCATGCCCCTTCGACAAGCAACTAGGCTATATGAGAACCCAGTTGAACACCATTAACACAGTCGAGATCATATAACAAAAAAGAAATGATCTTGCACCAATTCTAGTGTGAGACAACGAGGATACAACCGTAGCAGAGAGGGCGTTGAACTCACCTGTGCCGGGGCTGAGGGGAAGATTAGAACAACCGAAGTTGCAGATCGTGGTGGTGATCACAGTGGAGCTAAGGAATGATGTGGTTACGGTTCGGGGTGGGGGTAGGGTATTACCCTAACTAACTCAGGTTCACCGCTAGCCATGGATTATCAAACAAATCGACAATGGTTCAAATGCAACATGTCTCCACCTCAAAGCATGTGTATAAAAACACAGTCACGACAGATATGAAAGGATTAACATTTAACTTCTTATTGTATGAATTTGATGAATGAATATCCAATATCATAATAATAATATGTACAACGAATAATACGAAATTCCAAAACCACTATGATGCCAATACTCTTCGAAAACGGAGGTGAGATCTGATGCATAAAGATATTGTAAAGTGCATAATAGGAATAATGATGAGGAACCTTAATTATTAGGTGAATAATTATTTTACAATATTAATGTATATTTTATTGTAAATTTTTGAGCATATTATTGGATATTTCATGAATATGGATATTAATACCAAGGTGGCTAGAAAATAGCATAAGTGTTTCCTACTCTTTACATTCATGCTCATGTATTAATTCCTGTAGTAATTTAACATTAGAGATTTGTAAGAATTTTTTTTATTTTTTATTTTTTTATGGTAAGATTAATGTTATGGATGAACATTACAGTCGGCATGCCAATATCTCAATTTCTTGGTTGGGTCTTGGCCTTGTACACTTTCCAACCGACATCCGATTTATGCACCGACAATGGAGGATTATTTGTTATAGTTATGAATTATAATATTTTTAGTTATCAAATTTAATTTATATTTATGAAATTATTTTAATATAATAATATTTATTAATTAAATTATTTTGTAAGATGTTTCATGGAATTGGATTTAATGTTAAAGAGCTCAGAAATTTTCATCTAGTAAGTTTCAATTTCCATGAAAGTTTATCATGGAGTCATAGAACAAATTGAGGTAGTTGTTAAACTTGTGTTTGAATCTAGGGATACACCTATACATATTATATGAATTGATCTCATAGCCCATGGATGAGATGATCAAATCATATCCCATGTTCTTCAAATTCTGAAGCCCAAAGGGGTTGGATCCGATGATGGAAAGAAACGAGTTTTCACCAATGGGAAGGGTTTAATTCATGTGATGACTTAACCTGAAGCCATGGGATTAAGCTAAAGTCATGGTAGAGGTCAAATGGTCATGGTAGTGGCAAAATTTGTCATGGCACCTAAAAATATGATGTTAAATACTCTCATGACTCTGGTGCACATAAGTTGATCGAACTCTACCTCCATGTCTTTCAAATTTAAAGTCCAAAAAAATTTAATTAAATGGTGAAAAGTGAACAGATTTTCACCATTACTTAAAGTTAAAATCTCATGAAGACTTAACTTAGAGCCATATAAGTAGTAATAAAATGTTATGTATAAAATAAATAATTAACTAAATTGATCAAATTTAAAATATATATAATTATTTTATAATGTTCTACTCTTCTACAAGCACCTTAAGCTATATTTATGTATACCACCCTGATTGTAATATCATTTGTAAAATAAA
Source organism: Pinus albicaulis (assembly GCA_034641835.2). Lineage (NCBI taxonomy): Eukaryota > Viridiplantae > Streptophyta > Pinopsida > Pinales > Pinaceae > Pinus > Pinus albicaulis. The sequence continues at coordinate 200,902,599 of CM076579.1, read as the reverse complement.
ATTACTATGTTATTGATTAAATGTATATCATTTGTATCATCCCATAGAATAACTGTATTTGCATCAAGCCAATCGATCCATACAACATGTGTTTTCCAATCCGTGTAGTTTTCATCATCCATATACCTATCATAATTCCAATAAGTTCGGTAAGTTGTGTAGCCAATTCCTACCGCCAATCACATGTCGTTATGGCCATTGTTGTGTTTCCACAAACATGTGTACCAATTTTGTATGTAGCTCTTGTCATCTATACAACCACCATCAAGTATATATCCATACATGACTGCAAATTGTATCCCACCATACAAAATTGAATTACATATTTTGAAGGAATTAATTGCAATACCATACAATATTGAAGATTCACGTTCATACAACTATGTATGATCACATCCATGCACTCATATGCATGCTTGGAATTTCAAAACTATTTTTCCTGTCAAGTTAAAATATAATGGCGATTTTTTTTTTCATGCCTACTATTTCACATTTTATACATAGTCGTGAGTGTCAATTTGTTTTCTTGCAAGTTCTAGGAAACAACTTCACATATTTAACATAACATGGTTGTGGTCAAGTGAAAGAAGTTAATTTTTCTTAAGAATTCATCACCAATTTTTCATAATGGGGTTGTGGTTAAGTGAAAGAAGTTTATTTTTCTTAGGAAATCACCATAACCTTCTCATTTAAAAAAATTTCAAAACTTAATCATTCAATAACACTAAGAAACTCAAGTGGGAATGGAACATTAGAAAAAAGTAAATATAGTTCAAGATTTACAAATCAGAAATCCAAATTTAGAAGTACAATATATTTTTAATTAGTGCTAGATCCATCCTAACTCTGGACCTATCAAGCTCTGAGAGGGATCAAATCTCTCGAGGTTCAAAACTCTTTTTTTGAGTGAAAGTCTGGAGGAAAGTTTTGCACCTCGAGATATTTGATCCTTCTTGGCCCTAGATAGATCCGGTGTTAAGATGGATCTAGGCTAATTTCAATTGTCTGCAACCAAGGAAAATTCATCGAAGATATAAATTTCTTTATCAATAATATGTAAATATATCTAATATTAATATACTGATTTTAAATACATTAAGTATATCTAATATTAACCTCATTATTTTAATTTTAAATTTTCTTAGTTACCTAAATTTTTTGAGATGATAAATATTGTTAGTAACTTTAACGATGGAAAAAATATGAAATACAAATTTTGAATGCAAAGTGGCAATGACACGGTTAAGTGATAGAAAATGTGAATAATAAGAATGTTGTCAATTACAAATAGCCTTCATTGTGATCAATGTCAAACTATTTTATTCTACTATTCTTATAGTCATGCTTGTTATATTTGTCATATTTTCATATCGTAAACCATTTAAATATTTAGCTCGAGTTGTTGTAGTAAACAACATACCTTGTCTCTCTTGCTCTCTAATATTAATACGTTGAATTACTATAACAAAAAAATCAATGTACATTGCCAATAATTTTTGTGCTTACACTGAAATCAATGCACATTGTTAATCCAATCACTTTAAAATTAATGTACCATCATACATCCAATCACATCAAATAATAAATCAACATCTACATTGAAATCAATGCATCTAATGAAAGAAATCAAATAATCTTAGAAAACAACTTCTACATAGAAATCAATGCATCTAATGCAAACAATCAAATAGGATTAGAAATAAAAATTTACACTCAAATGAATGCATCTAGTTTTAGTAAGCAAATAACATTTGAAACAAACATCTACATTGAAATCAATGCATTTAGTGCAAGCAATCAAATAGGATTAGAAATCACCATGTACACTAAAATCAATGCATCTAGTGAAAGAAATATTTTTCCCTCTCTCCCCCCTCCATATATATATATATATATATATATATATATATATATATATCCCTTGATCTCTCCTTGTTTGTATCTTTATCTCAACCCACTATGCAAACATACACACTGTCCCACATCATACCTATTAATCTCTATGTCCCACCCTCCCTCTATTCATCTCTCTCTTCCTCCCTCTCTTCACCTTCCATCTATATCTTTATCTTCCCCTTCTCTCCCTATACCCCGCTTATATCTCTCTTTCCTCCTACTATCCTCTCTCCCTCTCTCTCCATCTTCCTTATCACTCCCTCTCTCACTCTCCATCTTTCTATATCTATGTCTTTATTCTTACCTACCTCTCTCTTCCCCTCCAACTACATATCTCTTTCCCTCTTTCTCTCCATTCTCTCACATTCTCTCACTTCCTTCCTCTCTCTCCCTTTCTCTCCCACCCCTCTCTCTCTCTCTCTCTCTCTCTCTCTTCACCCTTTAAATCTGTTACCATATCCCTCCCTCTCACCTTATCTCCCCCCTTCTCTCCATATCCCCTTCTTTGTCTCTTTATCCCACCCCAAACATACAATCTCTCTCTCCATATCTCCCTTGTCACTCCCTCTCTCTCTTCAATTCTCACTCTCTGTGTCGTTAATCTTCCCTCCCTCTATCCCCCTAAAACTTCATTTCTCTATCCATTCCTCTCTCCTCCTCTCTCCCTCCCTCTCTCCTCATCTCTCTCAAGTCTGCTCTCTCGTCCTTCATGTCTCTCCATTTCTATCGTACCCCCCTCTCTCTCCATATCTCTCCTATTCTCTCCATTTTTCCTTCTTTGTATCTTTATCTCACCCCTAAACATCCACACACTCTCTCCATCTATCCATTCTCACTCCCTCTCTCTCTCCACTTCTCACTATCTATGTATTTCTTCTTCCCTCCCTCTCCCCCCCTCTAACTCCATCTCTCTCTCTATCCCTCCCTCTCTCCTCCTCTCTCCCATGTCCTGTCTCTCGTCCTTCCTCTCTCTCCCATTCTCTCCTCCCTCCGTCCCTCTCTCTCTCCCTCTCTCTCACTCTCCATCCCTCCCCCTAAAATCCTCTCGTTGTATTCCTCCCTCTCTCCTTCTCTATTCCCCCCTCCATATTTGTGTCTCCCTCTCCCTCTCTTACCCTTATCTACCTTTCTCACTCAGCTCCCTCTCTCTCTCTCTCTCTTCATTTCTCCTCTGCCTTCCCCTTCAATGTATCTTCATCTCTACCTTGTGACTCCTCATTTCTCCACCTTTATCACTCGATGTATTTTTTCTTCCCACCCATGTAAATCTATATATCATGATATATTAATATATATATTATAATATAATAAATTTAATATTTTATTAATCTAAAGTTATTAAATTTAATAATATTAATATATTAATATGAATATTAGATTTAATAATAATAATAATATTTTGATATTAATACTAGGGTTAATAATGTTTCTTGCCATGGTATCAATAATAATTTCTCCCATAGTATTTAGCCCATAGGGTTCACCTAAATAAAACCTCTTTTGTGAATGTTGGTAAATATAAAGAGGAGTATGGAGTAAATGTAAAAATATTTTTTTTTTTTACCATAATTATGGTTTATTTATATTAAAATTTATTTCCCCAGATGTGGGTGATTAATTCAATGGATTTCCCCACATGGCCTCACCACATGCAATCAACTGGCCTCAGCTCAGGGATGCACTTTCCTCCCGCGTGAGCACTTTAAATTTACTTCGTTGGGTACCTGCAACATTCATTCCCCAACACCTGCTTCATTCGTTCCTGCGTACTATGCCTCGACTCCTATGATTGATTCTCTGGCCATTTATAGCGATTGGATCCAACTCCATTTCGCATTCGTTCCAGTTCTTTCTCTTGTTTTCTCTCTGTCGTGCCCTAAAAGACTTCGTCTTATGTTCTTCCAACTCCCGTATCGTCTTTGCCATTCATGATGCTCCTCAACCTCCCTCTGAACTCTCATTCCCTACCCTTCATACCCAACATTATTCCAAGGCAATGCCTCACCGACACTACATGAGATGTCGCCATGAGGGAGGTAGAGGCTCTCCCTCCCATCCTCCTCTTTTGTCAATGGAGGAGTGCATAATGGCCTTCTCTGTGGTTTGGATGCTCTAGAGGTCTCTAACCCTCAATTAATTTTGGCCCAACTTTCAATTCGCCTCCCAGAGATTCAACATAGCCAGTCTGGATTTGGCACCACAAATCTCCCTTGCAAGTCCACCCTCTATCGCTCCTCCTCCACACGACGAAGAAAAACAATGGGTATTCCCGTCAAAAGAATGGAGGATGCTTCAGATATTGGAGGGAGAAGCTTGATGGAAGGAGCTCAAGAAAATGACAATGAAGCGGACAGAGGAGCATGCTCAACTTCTACTCTAGAGCTGGCTGCTGATATCTCCAAGAAGGATGATGCCTTGTCAGACTATGGTTGCTTCATCATTGAAGAAACAACTCTCATGGAGCACGATGATGCACAGGACCAAAATATGTAGAGCCATGGCTCTCCTATTTTCTAGTATTTACTTTCTTCTCTATTGTTTCTATTTTTAGCTTTCCATTTTCCAACAAAAGCAAAATTTTGGATCTAAGTTAATAGTTGGTTTCCCCAAGAAGGGAAACTCTAATAATGTCATGCTGAACTCCCTAAGGGTTGGTTTCCCCCCAAAGGGTAGCCAAATTTTTGAATATTTGAAATGCCTACTTCCAACATGGGTTGGATAATTCAGCAACCCCTTCATTAATTCGGCAACCCCTATCATGAAGATCAAAAGTAGTTTTTGTACTATATAATTGAATTGATCTTTACTTACAAAAAAAAAATATTTTCCATACCTCTTTTATTTACCATGGTATTTGGCTAATAGACTTGGTATATACTTAGATGTTGCTTTATAATTATATTTGATATATTTTTATGTGTTTACCATACCTCTTTATACCTCTTTTATATTTACATTGTAAAGTGTCCCTATATGAAATCAACCCCCCCAAAATGCCACTTGTATCATTGTTCACCATTGATTTTGATGTTAGACAATTGAAAGAATTTCTACCTTTGGATTATATACACTTATTGATAAGTTATAGAAATAATTGAATGTTGGATGTTTAGTTTATTAACTGATCCTTCTTGTATGCCGCAGCACATGCATAACATATCTCTCAACAAATGCTTCACATTCTTGCCACTTTGCCTTCAACCAAGAGTAAGATTCTCAATGAAGAGCTCTGTGTGGGAACTATAGAATAGCATCAAATGTTGGCTGCTGCCAAAGGCTCCAATTGCAATTCTTATTGATTTTTGGAGGTTCCTTTCTTCCTTTAATTGTTGATATTGTTAAAGCTTCTGCATATTTTCATAGATTTTTGTACTGTATATAGAGTAGTTATATTAATCCAATTACTCGATTATGTGACACTTCTTTGAAGGTCCAATTGAACTAATCTTTCTTATATGTCGTAGCAGATGCATAACATTTTGTATACTAAAAGCAGCAGATGCATAACATTTTGTATACTTGGAGTTCGAGCAAACTTACTGAAAAAAATAAAGTGATACATGATTTTATTTCAATCCATTTTGAGGATAATGTTCAGATGAATTTTTTTTTGTGTTAGGTTTTTTGAGGTTAAATACCGCTGTAATTATGGAATTTAATGTCAAAGGCCGAATAGTTATAGGATAAAGAGCTGAAGAAGCAACACTCACTTCCTTTGGCCTATGATGATTTTTTTCATCCAGTGAAGAATTCCTGGAATTGATTTAATGTCCAAAAGTTAATACAGTGGATGCAGAATAGATTTTGTTGTCCCTGTGAGTATTATTTTGAAAGTATACTTCTAAATTACAATAAATTAGGTGGCGTGATGTGTTTTTCCTGGTAATGTAACCTATTTCATTCTTTTCTACACATTTCATCGAAATGAAACTTATTAAAAATTAAGTGGTTTTCCCTTAAATAAAAAAGTGACACTCTTGTCCTATGAGTTTGCAGGTTTCGTAATTGAACACCAAGTAGGTTTCATAATTGAATGCCAAGTGCACAAACGCTATCGCAGTGAAATGGATGTCAAACATTGTGTCTAGGTTGTTTTATTTTCCTTTCATAGTAGGGTTGCATACGGATATGAATTGTAGTCCAAGAAGGTTTTGGAAATTAATTCCAACTGCAACTGAGCAGAAGGAGGACACATAAATTCATTTTTAATCTAAGTTCGAAGGACACTGCAGCAAAATTTTCCTTGTTTAAGTTTGGAACTCAACAGTGCATTCATTCCCTGTTCTATATCGCTACAAAACCCAAAATTTTCCTATAAGGCCGTGGCCCTTTTATATGGTAAGGATCGTGATTCAAGCACCACATAACCCGCGCCTTAAACTAACACCTACCTGCCATTAAAAACCATTCACCAACTGTTCATTTACCTTGCACTTGATTTAAATTTGTAAAGGCCCACTTCAGTTTTGTGGAGCCCACATTCCCACGGCATAACCTCATCAACCAATCATGAATCATTCACATTGGTTTGAGGCCTCATCATCACCACTCAAACCTTTGCGATAAGTCATCCACACCACTGCCAAGTCAACATTCCATCAAACAATAACATGCATATCATATAGATTGGTGCATATGTCACTGGTGCTCCGAAATGGTGCGATAAAGTAGACCCCACCTTTGCCACCGCATTAAGCCTCCGACCAATAGCAGCATTTCGCATCGATTGGGTGCACAGTCAGAAAGCACTTAAATGGATGCAATAGCTTGTTACAATGTTTTGTATTCTATTTGAAATCCATGCAATGAAATTTTTAGAAGGCTTTTAAACCTTGGGTTTAATGTTTTGTTTTATTAAACGCCGCAATGTAATTTTTTCATAAGGTTTTAATGTTTTTAAGTTATGCTAGCGTCAATATGTTTTATAAATTATGTTATATGTTTTATAATATATATTGTAAACATTAATGTTTACAATATATATATAAACATTGTAATGTAATGCACTTAGTGTATAGAGTGTGCCCGAAGGCAGTGTGAGACCGAGTGCGAAAAGAGGCAGTGTATTCTTGAGAGATAGAGAGACAGTATATGCCAGAGCGCTGTGTTTTGTAGCAGCCAAGGGAATTTTTTTGTAAATCCAAAACTATAGTTCTGAGGAAGTTTAATCTTGTAACAATTTTTTTTCTTAATGAAATAGTGTTTTGCTCCATCTCTTTGTCCAAAATTTGGTTTTGTTGATTCTCTATGTAAGAAGAGGAATTTTTATTTCCTCCCTGTTGTAATGGAATAACGAGAAATTCCAACATGGTATCAGAGCTATTCCAAGCTCTCAACACTTGCTGAAAAAGTTGAAGGAAGGAAGGAGTTTGTTGAAGTTTTTGACGAGTAGTGTGAAAGTTCAACAAGCCAGGTATTTTACCAAAATAGAGTCTTGCGTTTGTTTCGTAAATACATCCAGAAAATTGTAAAAGGAAGTCTTTCAGAGATAGAAGTTTATCTCTTAGTAGTGAGAAGGTTTGGTTAAGAAACATAGTCAAGTTTTTCTTTGGCATAGTTCAATAAGCTAGCAATGGCAGGAGCCAACATAAGCACGAGTATAGAAAATACTCAACTTCCACAGTTCAATGGGAAGAACTATGACTATTGGGCAATCACAATGAGACACCTATTTGCCTCTGAAGATTTATGGGAGCTAGTTGAAGATGGTTTAGAAGAACTAACGGATGAACACGAATTTAAAGCCTTAACATAGGCAAAGAAAGATTTGCTAAAGAGTAATAGGAAGAAGGACTCAAAATCTCTCTTCTATCTCTATGAATCAGTGCATGAAAACATATTTCTAGGAATTGCAGCAGTAAAGAAGTCCAAGGATGCATGGGATACCCTCGAGACAGCCTATCAAGGAATGGAGAAAGTAAAGACAACAAATATTTAATTAATTAAAATGGATTTTGAAGTCATTTACATGAAAGAGTCTGATACAGACTCATTCTTCACATCGATGATTGGGTTAGTTACCCAAATGAGATCTCATGGAGAGACCATAGAAGAGAGAAGAATAGTGGAGAAATTATTTTGGAGCTTACCCTCAAGGTTTGATGTGATAGTAACAACCATTGAAGAGACAAAGGATCTCTCAATATTTATTGCTGATGAGCTTCATCCATCATTGATGACACATGGACAAAGATTGAGCAGAACAACAAACTCATCTTTGGAGCATGCCTTGAAGAACCAAATGTCCTTTGGAAGAGGAAGAGGTCAAGGCAGAACAAACTACGGAGGAAAAGGAGGAGGTAGAAGCCAGAAGAGATGAAGAAACAAATATGCAAATATTAGTGGAATGGGCAGCAACGATAGTCAGAATCAAAGCCAAGGAAACAACCAACAAGGTGGAAAAAATCAAGCACATTGACAAAGGTATGATAAATCCCAAGTCTGATTTCATTACTGTAAGAAGTATGGGAATTATGCTAATGAATGTAGGAAGAAACAGAGTGACATGGGTAGTAGACCCAGTGCTAAATTTACTAAAGAAACTCTCAGTCAAGAAAATTTGTTTCTAGCATGTAATATGGCTGAAGAAAAGAATGAAGATATATGGTTTCTAGGTTCAGGTTGTAGCAACCATATGACTGGAAAAATTTCAATGTTTTCCATGTTAAATGAAATGTGAAGTCTCAAGTAACATTGGGGACAAATAGTAAAGTCTCTGTCATGGAAAAATGCATAGTAAGTTTTTTAACAAATAAAGGAGAAAAGAGAACCATATCAGATGTATACTATGTGCTTGGTATGAAGTGTAACCTTTTGAGCATTAGACAACTCATTCAAAAAGGCTACAATGTATTATTTGAGGATGATGTATGTATCATCATGGACATACCACCAAGAAAAAAGATGATTGCACAAGTGAAGATGACAAGAAATAGAATGTTTCCTCTCATGATGAGAGTAGATTTGAATAAAGGAGCTGCAATGGCAGCAGTGACATAGGAGACATTCCAAAGAGAAGAAAATGATGAAAATTAGTGATGGCACTTGAGATTTGGACATCTCAACTTTGGAGGTTTGAACTTCTTGCACAGAAAAGAAATGGTAAAGGGATTACCATTGATTGAAAAGCCAGAAAACCTATGGGAAGGCTTCATTTTGGGCAAACAACATAGAGAAAAATTTCCATCAGGAAAGAGCATAAGCGAAAAGACACCTTTAGAAGTAGTCCATTCTGATTTGTGTGGACCAATGTAAACACAATCATTAGTAGGAAGCCACTATATGTTGAATTTTATTGATGATTACACAAGAAAAACATGGGTTTATTTCTTGAAGTTGAAGAGTGAAGAGTTTGAGAAATTCTACCTCTTTAAGGCTCTTGTAGAGAATCAAAGTCGGCAGCATATTAAAGCCCTTAGAACAGACAAAGGAGGAAAATATATCTCCAAATAATTTTTGCTTTTTTGCAGAGAAAATGGGATACATAACCAATTTACAGCAAGGTATACACCTCATCAAAATGGAGTTTCTCAAAGGAAAAATAGAACCATCATGGACATGGTAAGAAGCATGTTGAAGGCAAAAAATTTGCCAAATTAATATTGGGCTGAAGTTGTACACTGTGCAACATATGTGTTGAATAGATGCTCGACAAAGAGTGTAATGAACATAGTTCCTAAAGAAGCATGGAGTGGAATAAAACAATTTTTCACCCACATGAGGCACACATTCCAGATCAGCTAAGGAATAAGTTGGATAGTAAGGGGGATAAGTGCATATTTGTTAGATACAGTGAAGAATAAAAGGCATATAGATTGTATAACCCATAGATGAAGAATTTTATGATAAGCAGAGATGTGTAGTTTATTGAGGAAGAAGCTTGGGATGGAAGCATTGAGAAAACAGTGAATGTAAAAAGCTATTTGTCTCATGATGAAGATGATGAAGAAATGACTGAAAGACATCCCTCATTAGGAGCACCACCTCCACTAATACAAGGTCAGCAAGGGACACCGCAAGCTGGTATGAGAACACCCTTGAGAAGTGATGACTGTGCGTCTCCAAGCACATCATATTTGAGTGCTTCTATAAGCACAATTTTAGCAAGTGAAAGAGGAACCAGATTCAGAAGATTGAATGAAATCTATGAGAAAGAATAAGGTATGAAATCTTTATTTGCATTGTATTGTCATGTAGAAGATCCTATTCATTTTGAAGAAGTTGTGAAAGATAATAAATGGATAGATGCTATGGATGAAGAGATAAATGAAATAGAGAAGAGCAAGGCATGGGAATTATTTGATCTCCTAAAAGGAAAGGAAGTGATTAGAGTAAAATGGGTTTATAAACCAAAAACAATGTTGTAAGTTTAATTTCCATATTTATGGAAAGGCCAAAGGAGGCACATTGGCAAGCAACAAAGAGAATTCTGAGGTATGTGAAAGGAACAAAGAGGTATGGAATTTTGTAAACCACTTCAGAAAATTTTGAATTAATTGGATATATTGATAGTGATTGGGCTGGAAGTATAGATGACAACAAAAGCACCTCTGAATATTTTTTTCATATGGGATTAGGAGCCATCTCATGGGCTTCTAAGAAACAATCAATTGTGGAATTACCAATAGCAGAGGCAGAGTATGTGGCGGTTACATCATGAACATGTCAAGCAGTATGGATGAGGAGAATGCTAAGAAGTGTGTCATGAACAAGTAAAAGACACAATAATTTATTGTGATAATAGCTCAGCTATAGCTTTATCTAAGAATTTAGTGTTTCATAAAAGAATAAAACACATTGATGCAAACTATCACTACATCAGAGAGTTAGTGAACAATGGAGAAATTGTTTTGCAACATTGCAGAATAGAAGAGTAGTTTGCTGATATATTAACAAAAGAATTGGGGCAGAAAAGTTTTAATTATCTAAGGAAATGTCTAGGTATGCAAGAATGCAGCAGTTGTAATTAAGGGGGAGTGCTGAAAATTAATTCCAACACCAACTGAGTAGAAGGAGGACACATAAATTCATTTTTTATTTGAGTTTGAAGGACACTACAACAACAATTTCGTTGTTTAAGTTTGGTTCTCAACTGTGCATTCATTCCTTGGTCTAAATCCCTACAAAACCCAAAATTTTGTTATAAGGCTTTAGCCATTTTTTGTGGTAAGGACCGTGGTTCAAGCAGCACGCAACTTGTGCCTTAAACCAAAAATACCCACCATTAAAAACCATTCACAAACCGTTCATTTACTACACACTTGATTTAAATTTAAAAAGGCCCACGCTAGTTCTATGGAACCAACATTGCTATGTCATAACCTCTGCAACAAATCACACATCGTTCGCATTGATTTGAGGCCTCGTCATCACCACTCAAACCTTTGCGATAAGCCGTCCTCACCACTACCAAGTCAACAGTTCATCAACCAACCATATGCATATCGCATAGATTGGTGTGTATGTCATCGGTGCTCCGAAATGGTGCAATAAAGTATACCCCACATCTAACACCACATCAAGCCTCCGACCAATAGCAACGATTCAAATCGATTGGGTGCATAGTTAGCGAGTGCTTAAATGGATGTGATAACTTGTTAAAATGTTTTGTATTCCGTTTGAAATCCACACAATCAAATTCTTATAAGGCTTTTAAACCTTGGGTTTAATGTTTCGTTTTATTAAACGCCGCAATGTAACTTTGTCATAAGGTTTTAATGTTTTTAAGTTATTCTCTTGTCAATATGTTTTAAAACTTAGGTTATATGTTTTATAATATATATTGTAAACATTAATGTTTACACTATATATATATATATATAAACATTGTAACGTAACACACTTAGTGTAGAGAGTGTGTCCGAAGATAGTGTGAGACTGAGTGCGAAAAGAGGTAGTGTATGTTTGAGAGACAGAGAGACGGTATATGCCAAAGCATTGTGTTTTGTAGCAACGAAGGGCATTTTTTTGTAAATCTAGAACTGTAGTTTTGAGGAAGTTTCATCTTGTAACAATTTTTTTTAAAATGAAATAGTGTTTTGCTTCATATCTGTCCAATGTTTTTTGGTTGATTCTATGTGTTAGAAGAGGAATTTTTATTTCCTCCATGTTGTTTAGGAATAACCAGAAATTCCAACAGCCAGATCCTAGTGATGCTCCTGCCACCACACGATAGATGGTATCCCAAAATTTATGGGGAGTATCACAAACTAATCCCTAATTCCTGTCTTTCATAATTACAAAATTCTACCGGAGTTCAATACTCATACTGACTTGGTATTACTAAATTCTACTGTAGTTCATGAAGAAATACTCATACTGACCTGGTATTAACTTTTTCATGAATTTGATTGTAATTCAATCCATTAAAATTGTTTTAGCTTATCTACGGTTTTTTGCTTGATGTTAAAATAGAATTTACTATTTTTGGAAAAAAAAACCAAAATAATTTACAGCATTTATTAGCCAGCTCCTTGAAATACCTTAGTGTTACTAGGATGAGACCTTAGGGTACGTGATCAAAGAGGAAATTAACAAAAAAATAGACATCTTACACACACACACATATATATATATATAGAATTGTCCCTCTGCCTCTTTTTTACGACAACAGAGCTTAGGGATTATTAGGCACCCACATTTTTACCATGGCTTGGGGTGTTAACTCTGGGTAGTTTTCAAATTTACTAATTGACGGCATGACTGAGCAATTTTATCGTTTTTCATTCTCATCCATCGACCCAAAACCTTGAGAGTTAAATTTCCATATCACCTTATTTGGATTACCGAGTTAACCCAGAGTTTAGCAACACAGTTTCCAACAATCTAAGAGTACTCCAAGAGGCACTTTAATGGCATATGATTGTTTGCAAATTTAGCCAAAGTTAGTTAACTTAATCTTTACACTATAGCCTAGCTTAACTATGTGAAATGACAAAATTCCCATTCCAAACTTCATAACTTTTAATTAAACAACCCTTGCCATATGGCCCTAATTTATATGAAAGCCAAAGTCAAATCACAGAGAGTGCCTTCACCCATGTACAATCCCTAATTTAGTAATTTTCAAATGCATAATCTTAAATTTTGGGAACGAGATCATAATAATGATATAGCACTTCTCTGAAGCACAAAAAAGCTAGAGAGTTACTCAAAGTATTTAAAAAGATCAGTGTTATGATAATACAATGCAAATGTGCAAGTATACCAGTTAGATAATTGATAATTTTTTTGATCCATTTGCTAGCAAAAATGACGATAGAACAATTCTATTGATTGGTATATTAAACTCTATAATAAGAAGTTACTAATTTGTGCGGATGTCTTTCTGCTGGCAGATAAATTCAATTTATGTTTGCATGTTTCTGTGGTGTTCAAAATTAGGATAAATAGCTTCCGGAATTATATCCACAGTGAACATTTTTTTATCGACACGATAAAAAATGTTGACTGTGGATATAATTCTTTGATAAAAAAATGTTCACTGTGGATATAATTCCGGAAGCTATTTCATCAAATTCAATTTAATTGTTATAGTCTCATTGTTTAATGGATTTATATTACACTTTTATAATTTTTTTTAAAAATAAATCAATTTGACGTTCACTGCATTGAATTCATTATTGTCTTGTTCTAAAACACCTAATGAGTTTAATGAAGAAAGGAAAGAAAAGGAAAGTATTGATTCTTTAAACTTATAATTTTTTCAAATAAAATAAGGAATATTTAACATTTAAATATTCAATTAAATCACATAATATATTATATATTTTTTCTTCAATACTACTCATTTCCTCTATGCTATGAACTAGGTTATAAAAAAATCATTTTCTTATCTGAACAATTTTCCAAACCTATAATCTATTTTAAATAAAAAAAATTCATATTTATAAGCTAAAAATTCAATTAAATCACATTACATATTTGTTCGTCTATACTATTCATTTCCTCTATACTACTCTTTCATATGTTAATACTTTACAGTGTTACCTTTGCAACATGTGGTGCAACTGCTAGTTATTTATCTACCATATCTCTTTATAAATAAAGTATTTGGCTCATAGTATTTAGCCCATGGTATTAATAATAACTTGTCTCATGGTATTTGACCCATACGATCCACCTAAGTAAAACCTTATTTTGAGTTTTCTTAAACTCCTTTTTGAGTTTTGTTAAATACAAAGAGCTTTGTGGGATAAATATAAAAAGAGGTTTGATTTATTTACAAGACTTCTGGTTTATTTATATTTTTATTTACTTACCATACCTCAAAGTATAAAAAGAGGTTTTATTTATTTACCATACTTTTGGTTTATTTATAGACCCAATCAAGTAAAACAAATCTAGAAAATGTAAATAATAATGGTCCAACTATGTCGAGTTAACAACTTTGTAATTGTTTATTTATACACTTATTTAAAGTATTTAATTAGTCGACATTAAATTTTTATCTATTCAATGCAATCAAAGATATATTCTTTGAGTTTTTTCATGAAAATTCATGAAAAAATCTTGAAAATAAAGTTGAAATGAAGATAATAAACCATCCCCATGTGATGACTCATTATCATAATAAAGTACAATGCTAGTCTAGGTTGAAGAAAGGAAGCTTTCTTGGTTGATTTTTTTCATAAACTTGTAACACTATATTTAGTGAGCCATTTGGAATTAATACATAGGAGATCTTGTTACTTTAAAAACTTAACTCTCCTCTATATTTACACACAAATACACAACGCAAATCATATACACACAGCAAGGACTACTCTTCTATGTTAACACAATAATATGAATTATCAACATGACACAAAAAGAAACGAGAGGCATTTAAATTATATGTTGGTTTGCTTAAAAAGACCATAACATATCTTGAATTCCAAAACAAATGCTTGAGGTTGACTCTAATATTCAATAAAACAATTATCGAAATAAAGTCCTTTTATAATGAAAAGAAATAGATTAGAAATTATTCAATTTTAATACTTAGAGATAAGAATAAAATGTCAAATATTACTTGCAAGACACCAAAAACAATAGAAAAAGGAGGAAAATGAAGTGTAATGAAAGGGTTTTGTATTATATCTATATATATATATATATATATATATATAGTAGCAAGGACTACTCCTCTATGTTAATACAATAATATGAATTATCAACATGACACAAAAAGAAACGAGAGGCATTTAAGCTATATGTTGGTTTGTTTAAAAAGAACATAACATATCTTGAATTCCAAAACAAATGTTTGAGGTTGACTCTAATATTCAATAAAAAATTATCGAAATAAAGTCCTTTTATAATGAAAAGAAATAGATTAGAAATTATTCAATTTTAATACTTAGAGATAAGAATAAAATGTCAAATATTATTTGCAAGACACCAAAAACAATAGAAAAAGGAGGAAAATTCTTAAGAAGTGTAATGAAAGGGTTTTGTATTATATCTATATATCTATATATAGATATATAGATATATTAAAAAATTTAGCTATTACACATTTAAAAAAAAAGTGGCCTATATTTAAAAGAATAAAATATTTAGAAATTACCTTTAACCATGCCCACAAAATGAGAGAGAGCATTGACACTAAGAAAAATTTTGAAGCCCACTAATAAGAAACCAAAACAAGGAAAATTATTTTTGGAAAAACTGTGTAGTGGGTCATTTTAGTCTTCATATACATTTGGAAACATATATCATTTTGCTATCAAACATTTCAAAAAGGCAAAAATCCAATGTATAAATCATTTAATACTTGGAGATAATGCTTCCATGTTGAGTTTATAAATTCTTTGAGATTTGTAGGAGGTTTTTGAGAGAGTTTTGAACTACAGCTCTAAGGTTAGAATCAGTTGGATCTCAATATAACTAAATATATGCATCATTTTTTAGAATAAAAGATAGAAAAATTAGTTTTATATATACAAATTAATTCCCTTTTCGGTATCAGAGCTCGTATGGTCCTGGGCCTATCCCCCATCATGGGAGGCCGAGGGGGTATAGGCAAAGTGTACTGTTTTGTTGCATCTTTCTAGTAGTTTGTTTGTTTTTATATGTAAGTGTGAATTGCTTCTGAGTCAAACCCGTCAAGAGACAATCAATTAGAACGAGGTCTTCTTTACATGGGAAGTTTTTCTTGCTAATAAAGGCAAGCAACCATCAACGGTCTATTATAGGTTTGGTGAATACTATCTATCACATTTATGGAAAGAGGATGTCATTCCTATGTGGGTTTGAGTATTGATACATAACAAAAATACCTAGTTGAGAAACATCATCTCTGAATATGAGAGGGCCTCTTATTTGATTGAGGGAGGGCATCCATCCATGACTCAGTGAGGGCTCGATCCACATCCTCTCTCTATGAATAACTAGGAAATGACTCCTACTCTCAATTATCTGCCCTGAGAATTTCCAGACAACAACCTTTCACTGGAATAATCTGGTAGTTCCCTGGTGTCCACATACAAAAATTCATTCAAAATGCATAAGGAATACTAATGAATGGGAGTTGCAGAAGGAGAAAGTACATCTTTATATTATTTTCAATATCAACAAAAAGTATAAATTGCTTATGGTTGGTAAAACTAAAATTTCAACATAGAGCTACAAAATTTCACTCTCTTATAAAGAATGACTGCCTATATGTTAAGTTTGATTTTGATTTTTTGATTTTCAAAAGTGAATTATTTTTTCTATTTCATGGTCTCCTAATTGATGAAAATTATGACAGAATATGAAATTTTAATTGGTAAATTGTATGATCCCAGGGATTGTGAAGGCTTCATGAATCAAGATTATTTTCTTGTTTGGTGACCATAACATATCTAAAATTTATATTTATTTTTCCATGTGAATAATTATTATAAATCCTAATTTATTTTTTTGATGTTTTCTCAAATGAGAATCTTATTGAGATGTTTTTATTGAATTTTGGAAATTCTCCTAACCTAACGGTAGTGAGGCAAAAATGTTTGGAAGGTTCAGATATTTCAGGAAGATCCTTATGGTATATAACACAATTGATGGATATTGCAATAGCGGTTAATAAATGGAGAAACTAGAAATGGAATGCTATTAGTGGAGTCTCTTTTACAATGCAAAATTTATCAGCCTTTCATTATGGTGAGCCCTAGTATTGCACCAAGAGTGTTGGATCTCCTAGAGGCTACTCAACTTTACTTTATCAACCCGAGTTTCATATAAAATTTGAGGTGACAATGCTACATGCAAAACATATCAGTTCTAGTCATGCCATCCTCATCTAAGTTCTACAATGACGTGCTACTGCAAGGGTTTCTTCTGGGAAAGGAAATTTGTCAGAATTCTAATTGTAATATAAGACTGGAGACAAATCATGACCATTACTCTATCAACAAGGAAAGAAACTACTCTAGATCACACTGATTCATTTAGGTACTTGTAAGAAAGATAAATTCACACTTATGATAATGGAATAAAGAAAATTGTACTAAGTGGCATTCACAAGTTAGATTTTTGAATTGAATTGCATGCAAAGAAACTAATTTAGAGAACACATACTGAATCGAATGACTAACTAAGTTCTATATACTTCTGCTTAACTAATTTGTTTGATGATGCATTTAGTAATGAAATAATCACACTCCAAAATGACTCTATTTTGCAGCAACAAAAGGATGAGTTGAAGTGGTTTTAGAGGGACCCTGAACCAAAGGTTCAGTGATGAAGGTATATGGATGGATTTCCTAGGCTTCTATCAGGTGAAGGAGTGATTTTGGGCTGAAGAAGAGAGTGTTTGGCACTACTCTAGGAAGTTGTAACAAGATTTCATTTACTGCTACAAGATGTCTTGAAAAGTTATAGGGTAAACCCACAAAGTTGGGTTACACTTCTGTGAAAATAGGGGGTGGAAAACTCTTTTTCCCAACAATTCAGCCAAAATTTTATAAAATTTTGGCTGAAATGTTATAGAGTTCAACCGAAATTTCAAAATTAATTCGACCGAACTCATTCTACCATTTACATTGACGGTGTACTGACGACGTGGGCAAATAGATTTTTGGCCAGAGATGGGAAAAACGACAACAAAAGTTTAGCCAAACTCTTAAAATAATCTAGCCGAACTTTAGCTTATAAATGCACGAGCCCGAACCTATTAATAGGTTTCAGCTTATTAGCGTCTACGCCTGATGTATTTTTGTTTCCTCTGCATCTGGCATGTTTGTGTTTCGGGCGTGTGTCTTCGTCTAGTTCTCTGCAAGGTATTGGGAGAGTCTTGCTGCGTAAAACCTGTTGTTTTTTCTAGGTAATTCCTGTTGCTTTATTGTTTTTTTAATTTTTTTCTTTGGTTTAAATTTTATCACTGTTTTTATGTTTGCAGGTAATTTTCCTCCCACTTCCTCATTGATTGTGGCCTTGTTAATCTCTGAATTGTGACCTCGTCTCTAAATTGCAGCCTCGTCATTGAATTGTGGCCTCAGCTCCAAATCACGGCCTCGTCACCGAATTGTGGCCTCAGTTCTAGATTTCAAGGTTGGCACCCTACTATATATCCCACTCGCTTTCAAGATATAAATTCTTGTCTTTCCTTCTCTATTTTAAAATTTTATCAAATCAACCTTCCTGCAAAATTTTACTTGTATTATAAAAATATAGATGTAAATTATTTAAACTTATGATTTTACATAATTAAAATAGTTCTTATATTTTTGGTGATATAAAATGTTTTTCTCATAAATGAAATAGAGATCAATTAATTATATAAAAATTATTTGAAAAATATCTAAATAATGGAATAATTGATTGAAAATATTTTTTAGATTATTCGTGGTTTTGAAAAAATATAGTTAAAAATTTTGAGTTTCAATTTCCTTACAGAAAATTAAACATTCTGGCTTCTTGTTAGTTTAAAGGTTTTTCTGAAGATTGTTTTACTGAAGGATGTACTTCCCCATCAGTAAGTCATTTTCAACTTATTTTAAATGTAATTTGCAATGAATTTTCAAAACGTAGTTATTTTGAAAGTTCTGCCAGTAACCCAGCACGCTCCATGATCCTACATGGTGTGCTCTCAGTTACCATAACAGAAATTGAAAAAGATACACTAGGGGAAAACTAAATTAACATAACTAAATTAACATAGCCACATTCTAATATTTAATATTAGGGCTTCTCAAATATGATGTGTGAGAATGCATGATTGACACAATTCTAGAAGCAACCATTTATATAGGAGGAAAAGGTATTGAAGGGTGTTCGATCATGTTTTATGCTTTTTAGTTTAAATATTTATAATGTGAAATCAATCTTTAAAATTTCCTATAGTACAATCCACTTTGATCTTTAGGATCCTTTTACAAGGACTTTGAATGAAACATAAGTTATACTTTATTCGTTACGAGGCTTCTAAGTGAAAACATAATCCCAACTACAATCTTTATAATTTCTCAGTAGGATTAACTGTGAAGCATAAGTTGTAATATTTTTGCGAGGCTTCTAAGTAGAAGCATTAGGTGAGTTTCAACTTCCTTACAAAAAAATAAACCTTCTATCTTCTTGTCATTTTAAATGTTTTTCTGAAGACTGTTTTGCTGAAGGATGTATTTCCCCATGAGTCAGTCTTTTTTAACCTATTTTAAATACACTCTACAACGAATTTGTAAAAGGTGGTCATTTTTAAAATGTTTCCAACAACCCAGCATGCTCCATGATCCTACATGCTGTGCTCTCAGTTACCATAATAGAAATTGAAAAAGATACAGAAGGAGGAAAGTAAATTAACATAACTAAATTAACATAGCCACATTCTAATCTTTAAGATTAGGGCTTCTCAGATATGATGTGTGAGAATGAATGATTGACAAATACCTGTAGATCATTAGAGCTCTATGTTGTTAATATTGGATAGATTTTGGCAAGTTTAAGGTGTTTTATCTAGCATGTATATGACACCGCTTTAGAGACTACTTTCAGGTTTCCAATATTTTGGACCCTTGGGTACCTATTTCTTGTGGTTTCCAATGATAGATTTCTAATAAAGGGATAGATTTTAATCATCAAATCATTCATATATATCCAATAAATACCTCATAATCTGCGATAAGAAGATGTTTAGATTCTTTGCTAGCTCAAAATAAAATAAAATTAGGATAATCTCAGCTTAGAAGTTTGATCCACAATTTATACAAAATATTCCGCATAGGCTTAAATTGACAGACAAATAATTCAAAGTTTCCATGGGGGAATCCATGTAATTGAATAAACAAACCTTGACTACACAACCTCCAACCAAACCCTGCTTGTGTGATCAACAAAAAAATGATCAACACATATAGGTCAAATGAGTAGGATT
Organism: Pinus albicaulis; assembly: GCA_034641835.2. NCBI lineage: Eukaryota > Viridiplantae > Streptophyta > Pinopsida > Pinales > Pinaceae > Pinus > Pinus albicaulis. The sequence continues at coordinate 200,882,369 of CM076579.1, read as the reverse complement.
CAATAGCTGTAAGTGAATCCATAACTCAACGGCCTAATGTTGGATGTGTCCCATGGCCATACTAAGTCTCACTAACCGACTTCCTTAAACTATTTTCATTTTCAGCCTTCCTCGCTTAAGTTTTCTCTGTTTCAAAATGACATGATTGACTTCAAATAGAAAAAACTTCAGAAATGATTCGAAATGTGTATCCCTTCGAGAATACCAAGTAAAGCCAACAAAAAAATCCACATCTTGAAAACCATGCCATTCAGAAAATCCATTGTTTTAGTACCTTGAAATATACAGGGAAAGGAAGATAATAGCATTTTAGGTAGGGAAGATAAATATGTCATAACAGAACTATGATATATAAGGACAATCCTCAATTCCATTATTTTGTAGGTAAAGTACCATCTTCACGTTAAAACATTTTATAATGTTACTCTAAAACCAAAGGCTTTCTCACATTAATTAAAGGCAAACTTTAAGGCCTAAAAACTGAACCTAAAGTGGTTGAAATTCCATAGGATTTTAGTCTATCTATTGAGTGTTAAGTTGTACAAGGTTCTACAGGCAGAGTCTGTAAAGGGCCAGGAAGCCTCTGGATCTCATCTTTTATGGAAGGTGACATATCCATTAAATGCCCCTATATTCAATATTTGGAATAGATCTAAATGAAGTTCTTCATTTTAATATCTATAAACCACAACCACTTTAAGGAAAATCATGTACATGTGTAATTTCTCCCATACATGTGTCATTTCTCCCACAAACTCTTAAGGCAAACTTTAAAGCATGTGTCATTGGCTTTCTCCCTTTAACTTTAAAGCATGTGTCATTTCTCAAGGCTTTCTCCCATTAATTCAAGGAAAATTTTAAGGCCTAAAAACTTAGAGTAGTTGAACTTCCATAGGATAGGATCCCCCAAACTCAAATGGAGTAAAATGTAAAATGTTAAAAGTGGAGTGTTTTATGATATAATGGATCTTAATAATCTGGATTGACATGGTTGTATTGAACTTCCATAGGATAGGATCCCCCAAACTCAAGGTGGGTAAAATGTAAAATGTTAAAAGTGGAGTGTTTTATGATGTAATGGATATTAATAATCTATATTGAAATGGATGTATTTTATTAATGTACCTAAATTTACACCTTCCATGTTTCTCTTTTCTTATAAAATGTTAAAAGTGGAGTGTTTTACGATGTAATGGATATAAATAATATAGATTGCGTTAAATATTATGTAATGGATATTAATAATCTAGATTGACATGGCTGTATTTTGTTAATGTACCTAAATTTACACCCTCCATGTTTCTTTATTCTTGTAAAATGTTAAAAGTGGAGTGTATTACTGTACCTAAATTAACACCTTCCATGTTGCTTTATTCTTTTAAAATGTTAAAAGTGGAGTGTTTTATGATGTAATGGATATAAATAATCTAGATTGACATGGCTAAAATGGTATAATGATAGTGTAGGTTGATTTTTAAGTTCTAAAATTCTTGTACATATCAATTATTAAACAATTTGATAAGTGCTAAATCATACTTCTTATTAAGGACATCACTAATTTGAATGTTGAAATTTTTTTCTTAATGCTCTTAGCCTATTTATAGATGTCAAAATAAACATTTCTAGATGTGATTTCTCCCATAAATTTCACAGAAAACTAAATTCTAAGGAAAACCCTGTGACTTTTGACATATGTCATTTCTCCCAAAAACTATAAGATAATGTCATTCTCCCATATACTATAATGCTAACTTTAATGCAAACTACGTACATGTCAATTCTATCTTAAACTCTAGGCAAGGCAAACTTTAAGGCATGTCATTTATAGATTTGATTTCTCCTATAAACTTAAGGCAAACCATGGACATACCATTTTTCCCACAAACTAAAGGATTTTTCCGATAAATTCAAGGCAATATTTAAGGCCTAAAAACTTAAAGTGGTTGAACTTCCATAGGATTTTAGTCTATCTATTGAGTGTTAAATTATATAAGTTTTAAAGGTAGAGTCTGTAAAGGGCCAGGTAGCCTCTAGATCTCATATTTTCTGAAAGGTGACATATCCAATAAATGCCCCAACAATCAATCTCTAGAATATATCTAAATAGAAGTTCTTCATTTTAATATCCATAAACCACAACCACTTTAAGGCAAACTGTGTACATTTGTCATTTCTCCCATACATGTGTCATTTATCCCACAAATTCTTAGGTAAAGTTTTAAAAGCATGTGTCATGTTGGCTTTCTCCCATTAACTTTAAAGCATGTGTTAGTTCTCAAGGCTTTCTCCAATTAATTTAAGGGAAACTTTAAGGCCTAAAAATTGAACCTAAAGAAGCTGAACTTCCACAAGATAGGATCCCCCAAACTCAAGGCTTCCTCCCTTTAGTTCGAGGAAAATTTTAAGGCCTAAAAACTGAACCTAAAGTAGCTGAAATTCCATAGGATAATATCCCCCAAACTAAAGGATTCCCCCCATTAATTCAAGGAAAACTTTAAGGCCTAAAAACGGAACCTAAAGTGGCTGAAGTTCCATAGGATTTTAGTTTGTTTGTTGAGTCTTAACTTTTACAAGTTCTGAAGGAGTTTGTAAAGGGCCAGGTAGCCTTTGGTTCTCATCCTTTCTTAAGGCATGTAAAGGGCCATGTAGCCTCTAGACCTCATTCTTTCTTAAGGCATGTCATTTCATGTAAAGGGCCAAGTAGCCTCACATAGGATTTTGAACTTCCATAGGATTTTAGTCTATCTTTTGAGTGTTAACTTCTACAAGTTCTAAAGGAAGATTATATAGAGGGACAGGTAGCCTTTCGATCTCATCTTTTCTCAAAGGTGACATATCCACTAAATTCCCCTACAGTCAATCTCTGGAACATAAATAAAAGTTCTTCATTTAATATCCATAAACCACTCCCACTTTAAGGAAAACCTTGTACATGTGTCATTTCTCCCTTCTCTCATAAAATTTTCAGAAAAATTTAGTGCATGTGTCATTTCTATTTTATTTCTCCCATAAACTATAAGGCAATTTTTCGTTTCTCCCACAAACTCATAGAGGTGCATGACTTTTGACATAACTTCATCAACCACTACCAGTAGTTGTTTTAGTAAGCGCATAAGATAATTTTGCAAACCATGTAAATGTCATTTCTCCCACAAACTAAAGGCTTTCTCTCATTAATTCAAGGCAAAATTTAAGGCCTAAAAATTGAACCTAAAGTGGTTGAAATCTCATAGGATTTTGAACTTCCATAGGACTTTTGTATGTTTGTTGAGTGTTAACTTCAACAAGTTCTAAAGGTAGAGTCTGTAAAGGGAAAGGTAGCCTCTAGATCTCATCTTTTCTCAAAGGTGAAATATCCAGTAAATTCCCCTGCAGTCAATCTATCGAACAAAAATAGAAGTTCTTCATTTTAATATCCATAAACCACTACTAATCTAAGGCAAACCTTGTACGTGTGTCATTTCCCCCTTATCCCATAAAATTCTAGGAAAAATTTAAGGCATGTGTCATTTCTATTTCATTTAGCCCACAAAATCATAGATGTGTGACTTTGACATAACTTCATCAACCACCACAGCTATTTGTTTTAGTAAGTGCATAAAATAAATTTTCAAACCATGTAAATGTCTTTTCGCCTACAAAATAAAGGCTTTCTCCCATTAATTCAAGTCAAAATTTAAGGCCTAAAAACCGAACCTAAAGTGGTTTAAATCTCATAGGATAGGATCCCCCAAACTCAAGGCTTTCCCCCCGTTAATTCAAGGAAAAATTTAAGGCTTAAAAACTGGACCTAAAGTGGCTGAACTTCCATAGGATTTTAGCTTGTTGGTTGAGTCTTAACTTCTACAAGTTCTAAATTTGTTTGTAAAGGGGTAGGTAGACTCTGGATCTCATCCTTTCTTAAGGCATTTAAAGGCCAGGTAGCATCTGGATCTCATCCTTTCTTAAGGCATGTCATTTCTAGATGTGATTTCTGCCATAAATTTTAACACAAACTTTCATGAAAACCATGCATGAACGATGTATATGTGTCATAAATCTCCTTAAACTCTAGGCAATGTAACCTTTAATGCATCTCATTTCTAAATGTGAATTTTACCATAAAATTTAAGTCAAACTCTAAGATAAATGCACATTTCATTTATCTCATCCACATGTGTCATTTCTCCCATGCCTTTGTGATAAATGTTAAATTAATATATTTTTATTGAATTTGTTTTTTTTTCAGGGATAAAAAAACCCACTAAATATGGTTAAAAAATGGACATCATACATATATGTTTCTTGCTATCCCAATCCAGGGAAATCAATGATTACATATGTGCTTTGCAATATTGCGACTAGCAAAGTCATCCAAAGGAAAATGAATATATCAAGAAGAACAACAAATAATGAGGCATATTATATTGCATTGATAGAAGGCTTGAGAACAACTAAGGAGTATGGATCAAATGGAACTGTATTTTTTACCAATTCTGAACTTGTGTGCAACCAAATGAAAGGCATGTACCAAGTTAAGAAGGAGAGGCTAAAACAATTGCATGGAAAAACAAACAATATTGTTATCCAATTTCAAATTTTTAGTATAAGACATTGTACAAATGTGAATAATATGTTTGTTGATATATTGCTTGGGGCAGTGCCAATTCAATATTCATCTATCAAAGATGAATTAATAGATGAACTAGAATATTACGGGGTAATGCCAATGCAATATTCATCTCTCAAAGATGAATTAGTTTTGAGACGCTCTTATTAAAAAATTCAAGATTCATCTCTCAAAGATGAATTAGTGTTGAGACGCTCTCTTTCAAAATTTATTGATAGACATTGCAACATATATTAGATATGTGTGTGTTTTGTACTCATAAATGCATATTTTTTAATGACCATGTGTTTTGTTTCAATTATATACCAAGTCTGCTCCCACCACACCATGTAAAGCGCAACTTGGTGAACTTCACATTTCCAACAAGTGGTGAAATTCACATTTTTATAAAATTAAAATGTGAGGACTTCAACAAATTTTTGTTTAAATGGAGTTTCACACTTCTTTTTTAAGGACCATGTGTTTTTTTCAATTTTATACCAAGTGTTCTCCCACCATGTAAAGTAAAATTTGGTGAACTTAACATTTTTGTAAAAAAAATTGCTTAAATTGAGTTTCACACATCAATTAGTGCTTTGAAAGTTTTGTTTTACATAATTTGTGTACACTAAATTACATTAATTTTCTGAAATTTATTTTGAATTTATTTTAAATAGTAATTTAAAAAAATAATTGTAAATGTCCACTGTAGATATATATATCATGGAGGATGAACAACGAAGATCAACAGAATCCCATATCTCTACAATAGAGGGGGATCAGGGATGGAGGGATGTTCATGGTATTTAAATATAATCTTAAATCTCCATACATATACATACATGTGTGTACATATGAGATTGATTTTTTAGCAATTTTGTGAGTTAAATTAGTTGTTAATAAGTTTCATATTTTATTTTTTAGGTGCTAAGAGGATAAGGGTGTATACTCCATCCATGGAGCATGCCCATGGTTCACGCAATCGTGGTATGGTTCACACAATTTAATTAATGAATATGTACATGTATTTATATGTATGAATGCATTTTTGAATTGATTATAAATTCATATTTTTTTATGAAGCTTCTCTCTCGTCTAGTGAGGTTGGTGGTGGGTCACATTCCCTTAGAGGGCCATCAATAAGTGCTGGCAAATTGCATGAAGGAGGTGATATGTATTCCCCCAGAGGCCAATCAATGGATGGTTGTGTTGCTTCTCAACCAATCGATGGTCATTTTGGTTCTTAGCAGGGTCGTTCTAGTTCTCAACAGTCTCAGGGTGGGCAAGATGCTAGCCACACATCAAGGTGGCCATCAATTTGAATATTATTTTTATTCAATTTTTACAAATTTGTTTACATGTGTTTTTTTTAATATACAAAATTTTATATATTGATGCAGAGGTTGAGAATGCTACTCCAAATGTTTCTCAAAAAATACGTAGGGCATAATGCGTCATTCAAGAAGAAGGTTGTCCACCAACCATGGCTTATCCGTCCAACATTTACGATATACCTTGGGAAACAAACATGCAGCAATGCACCTTAGAAAGGTGTCAACATCTTCATGCAAAATTGAAGAGAGATCTCGTGGCTTTGACTCTACCTGCTGAGAGTCGACAAAGTTTGGAAATAGTTACACAATCTCTAAGCGAATTAGTATATGTGTACCGAAAGCTTGGGCCAACCACTGATACTTTTGTAGAAGTGATGAGAAAAGAAATGAAACAGTGATGGGTCCCAATAAATGGGAGGTTGTTAAACAAAGAGTTACAATAGAAATGGCCAAGTCTATGTTTAATTTCAAAGAAGGGCCAAAACAAAAGATGCTGAAGGTGCAATATTTCAAGCACCCTCATATAGCTCACTATTGTATGATAGACACCTTGTGGCCTATGGAAGAATCCCATTGAACGACGAGGTCTCACTATATCTTGCAAAATTCTTTTATGCAGAATTATTTTTGCAAATGAAACCCAATTACAATGGCCTTCCCTCTAAATTGTTTGGTCCTGGAAAAGGTCGATTATGTGACCGTAGAGGCACTAGGTGTGATGTTGAGTTGCCTCGCCCTGAGCCACCATTGGTTAGTTGACCTCTTCATGTCGAAACTTTGTGGTAAGAGATGGATGCCATTTCTAAAATTAGTCGAGAAGCAAGAGATGCCATCATTAACAATGTTCACAATGGATTGGGTGGAGTCGATGTTTGTCTGAATCAAAAAAGAGCACGTGGCAATGCACACACTAATTTTGTGTATTATACAGATGAAGAGATTGAAAATATGAATGTTGAAGATCTCAAAACATATGGAATGAATTGTCGTAATGGTTGGTAGGACATAATTTTTGATGAGGAAGAGGGCATGGGATCAGTATGTGTTAATGGTTAGGGTTCAATTATTTTAACACATCTACAATTTGTAATAAATACATATATACATACATTTATTTGTATACATTACTCTAAAAAAAATGTATGATTATATATTAATGCCATTTTCAGTTGTGACGCTTGATGAATAAAGAAAATGTTAATATCACAGTCGGAGCCTCCAGTTCAAACAATCATGATGGGTCTCACCATCAATCATACAATCAAGATGGTTCTCACCATCAAGATATGTTGGCAAATGTTAGTGTTTTTTAAGTGAGCATGATGATGTAATTTTTTTTATTATTATATATTATTATATATATCAAAACATGATGAGATATTTTTAAAATAAATTATTGTGCACTCATGTACATGTACATACATATAATAAAATGTTTTAATAGATTCTCATTCCGTCCGATGTTTTTGGGATGGTGGTACCTTCTTCTTCTTTGGGAGATGTGCCAAATCCACCATCACAAGTATCAACAATTTTTCACTTTTAAAATATATGTTTTTAAGTTGTATATTCCACCTCAAAAATTTCCATTAAAAATTGATATATATCTAGAGCTTGAGTTATTTTAAATTTTTTGAATTTGAGGTTTTTGGAGATTTTCTTTCTGATCTACTCTTAGGAGATGTGTGAAACCCACCCACACAAGTATTCAAATTTTCACTTAAATATATATATATATATATATATATATATATATATATATATATATATATATATATATATATATATATATATATATATATATATATATATATATATATGTTTTTAAGTTATAAACTATAAATTGAAGTTTAAAAGTTTTATTATAAATTGAGATCTAGATATTTTAAGTTATTTTAAATTTTTTGAATTTTAGGTTTTTGGAGATTTTCTTTTGGAGCCTCTCTTAGGAGATTTGAACATTCACACCATTTCAACAAGTTGTCTAATTTTTTTTAATATTATTGAAAATAAATTTATATATGCATTTTCATTTGAAATATATATATATATATATATAGTTTATTGTTGAAGATGTTCCTTTGGGGGAAGTTTTAGTAGACGAGAAACAGATGGAGAGGGAACCTCATGAGGTATTGCATGAATTTTTTTTTACATTTTGTTTTTAACATGAAGTTCTATATATTCTAACTCAATTTTAAAACATTAAATTTTAAAGTTTGTACACATTATGTACAGGTTTCCCATGCTTCACAGGATAGCTCGAGGATCGTGACTTTTCCGAGAGAGACACTACATCCATCTGTATTTGATGGATGATGCACATGCACTATTTTATGGATGATGCGCATGCACACGTGAAACATTATATTTTCAATAGATTTAGTCTTAAGTGAGAATGATGATGTACAATTTTATTTTATCTATTATTATATATATATATATATATATATATATATATATATCAAAACATGATGAGATATTTTTAAAATAAATTATTGTGCACTCATGTACATGTACATATATATAATAAAATGTTTTAATAGATTCTCATTTCGTCCGATGTTTTTGGGATGGTGGTACCTTCTTCTTCCTTGGGAGATGTGCCAAATCCAACATCACAAGTATGAACAATTTTTCACTTTTAAAATATATGTTTTTAAGTTGTATATTCCACCTCAAAAAGTTCCATTAAAAATTGATATATATGTAGAGCTTGAGTTATTTTAAATTTTTTGAATTTGAGGTTTTTGGAGATTTTCTTTCTGAGCTACTCTTAGGAGATGTGTGAAACCCACCCGCACAAGTATTCAATTTTTCACTTAAATATATATATGTGTGTGTGTGTGTGTGTGTGTGTGTGTGTGTTATAAACTATAAATTGAAGTTTAAAATTTTTATTATAAATTGAGATCTAGATATTTTGAGTTATTTTAAATTTTTTGAATTTTAGGTTTTTGGAGATTTTCTTTTGGAGCCTCTCTTAGAATATTTGAACATTCACACCATTTTAACAAGTTGTCTAATTTTTTTTAATATTATTGGAAATAAATTTATATATGCATTTTCATTTGAAATTTTTTATTATATATATATATATATATATATATATATATATATATATATATATATATATATATATCTGTGTGTGTGTGTGTGTGTGTGTGTTGTACAGTTTATTGTTGAAGATGTTCCTTTAGGGGAAGTTTTAGTAGACGAGAAACAGGTGGAGAGGGAACCTCATGAGGTATTGCATGACATTTTTTTTACATTTTTTTTTAACATGAATTTCTATACATTATAACTCAATTTTAAAACATTAAATTTTAACGTTTGTACACATTATGTACAGGTTTCCCATGCTTCGCAGGATAGCTCGAGGATCGTGACTTTGCTGGGAGAGACACTACATCCATCTGTATTTGATGGATGATGCACATGCACTATTTTACGGGTGATGTGCACGCACACGTGAAACATTATATTTTCAATAGATTTAGTCTTAAATTTATTTTTTGATATATAGTCTTATCTAGATGCAGTCATATATAACTTGATACTTGATACTTGATACTTGTGAGATCTACAAATTTTGGACATATTTTATGTGAAATACATTTGGTACATGTGAATGTGATATATAATTTTTTTAAAACTTAAGTTTTGGATGGTTGAACTACATTTGGCATGTGAAGTAATGTCATAGAGTTATATAATTTGTTTTGTTTTTAAAACTCAAGTTTTGGATGGTTGAACTACATTTGGCATGTGATGTGAAGTAATGTTGTGTTATAATTTTTTTTGTTTTTAAAACCTAAGTTTTGAATGGTTGAACTACATTTGGCATGTGAAGTAATGTTTTCTTATAATTTTTTTTGTTTTTCAAGTGTTATGGTTGAACTACATTTGGCATGTGAGGTAATGTTACTTCATACTTGATACTTGTAATCTATAATATTTTCTTTTTAAACTCAAGTTTTGGATGGTTGAACTACATTTGGCATGTGAAGTAATGTTGTGTTATAATTTGTTTTGTTTTTAAAACATAAGTTTTGGATGGTTGAACTACATTTGGAATGTGAAGTAATGTTGTGATCTATAATTTTTTGCTTCTAAAGCTTAAGTTTTGGATGGATGACCTACATTTGGATGACCTACATTTTACATTTTGTTTTTAACATGAAGTTCTATATATTCTAACTCAATTTTAAAACATTAAATTTTAACGTTTACACACATTATGTACAGGTTTCCCATGCTTCACAGGATAGCTCGAGGATCGTGACTTTGCTGGGAGAGACACTACATCCATCTGTATTTGATGGATGATGCACATGCACTATTTTATGGATGATGTGCACGCACACGTGAAACATTATATTTTCAATAGATTTAGTCTTAAATTTATTTTTTGATATATAGTCTTATCTAGATGTAGTCATATATAAGTTGAGACTTGATACTTGATACTTGTGAGATCTACAAATTTTGGACATATTTTATGTGAAATACATTTGGTACATGTGAATGTGATATATATTTTTTTTAAAACTTAAGTTTTGGATGGTTGAACTACATTTGTCATGTGAAGTAATGTCACAGAGTTATATAATTTGTTTTGTTTTTAAAACTCAAGTTTTGGATGGTTGAACTACATTTGGCATGTGATGTGAAGTAATGTTGTGTTATAATTTGTTTTGTTTTTAAAACCTAAGTTTTGAATGGTTGAACTACATTTGGCATGTGAAGTAATGTTACTTCATACTTGATACTTGTAATCTATAATGTTTTCTTTTTAAACTCAAGTTTTGGATGGTTGAACTGTTACTACAAATGAAGTAATGTTGTGTTATAATTTGTTTTGTTTTTAAAACATAAGTTTTGGATGGTTGAACTACATTTGGAATGTGAAGTAATGTTGTGATCTATAATTTTTTGCTTCTAAAGCTTAATTTTGGATGGATGACCTACATTTGGCATGTGATATAATGTTTCTTTTTATTGGATAGTTGAACTACAATTGGCATGTGATTATGATATAATTTTTTGTTTTTAAAATTCAAGTTTTGGATGGTTGAACAACATTTGGCATGTGATTGTGATATAATTTTTTGTTTTTAAAATTCAAGTTGTCATTTTCCAAACAAAAAAAATTCACATGAATATATGTAGATGTAGAAATGATTTAAGTACACATGTTTGAATATATACGTTAAAACGATTGAAGTACAATACATATTGATGTTATATATATATATATATATATATATATATATATATATATATATATATATAATCATAAGATTCTAGGTCTTGTTATATGTGTCAAACAATCATAAAATTTTAAAAATGAATTATATAATGTATATATATCTAGTACATGCAAAATTTTGCATCAATGAAAGTATAGAAAAGATACTTTCAAATTCCATTATATAACGTATATATCCAATATGTGCAACATTTTTCATCAATGCACATAGAAAATCTACTTTCAGTTAATTGCATTCTAGAACATATATATCCAGTACTTCAACATTTTTCATCAATGCAAAAAGAAAAGATACTTTTAGTTAATTGCATTCTAGAACATATATATATTCAGTACCTGAAACATTTTTCATTAATGCACATAGTAAAACTACATGAATAGTTAATTGCATTCTAGAACATATATATATCCAATACGTGCAACATTTTTCATCAATTCACATACAAAATATACTTTCAGTTAATTTCCTAGAACATGTATATATCTCGTACGTGCAACATTTTTCATCAATGCACACAGAAAAAATGCTTTCAGTTAATTTCATTCTAGAACATATATATCCAGTACTTGCAAGATTTTTCATGAATTCACATAGAAAAGCTACTTTTAGTTAGTTGCATTCTAGAACATATATATATCCAATACTTATAGAACATATATATCTAGTACTTGCAACATTTTTCATCAATGCACATAGAAAAGGTACTTTCAATGAATTGCATTCTAGAACATATATATATCCAATACATACAACATTTTTCATCAATGCATGTATAGAAAAGCTACTTTCAGTTGATACTAGTGTGCATCTATGAAAACAATGTACATGTCAAAACACTTGCACAGATAACATAACAAGGAAGTTCAATTTTTATTTGAGTTCTGGAAATTCTAAAACATGAATGCAAAGAGAAGAAATTTTTGGGCAGCTCAATAAAAAAAATTCCAATGGAATGTCATCTTCAATGACCCATTCATGATTGGATTTTGACATTTTCCATTTCTTAATTTTCATTTTTTTCTTTGATTGAGCCTCTGTTAACTTTATCTGTGTTGCACACACCAAGTGACTATATTGACAACTCATGGAAACAGGTTCATTGTCTTCAAAGTAAGAAAAATCTCCACTTTGTTTAGTTTGTCTAAAAAATGACCTTTCAGTATAATAGATCCTCTTTCATATGGAAACCCGTGATCATTATAGTTTTCTAATGATTTCGTCTTTAGTTCAGTGCAACGCATCAAATAATGCTTCACATTTTTATCATTGTTAGTAGGTGAAATTACAACAAAAACATCTCTTGCACAATAAAACAAACGTATGCATTTAAATTTAGATCATAATTAACAAGAAAAGTTAACTTTAAATTATTTTAGCATCTATTTCTAGATCTGTATCATTTGAAAGCAATTAAAATGTTACCTTCTCTAACAAGGTCATAAACTCGATCACCATCAGATGATATTGTAGTCTCCTATGATTGCATTTCTTCAAACATTGCGATGAACATTTTCCCCTTTGTATCTATCTCTGTATGTTTCCAATCCTTTACATACATTTATTTTTCACAAACACCATTGGATTCTGTGTTGTTTATGAAAACATGACAAAAACAAGAATATTTTCTTTTATCCAATGCAAACACATTTGTGGACAACTTTGTTTTAATTGAATGCAATTTTCGAGTCCATATTATTGTTTCAATGTCATTTCCAATTGATCTATCTACATCTTTGATCCCAATATGCCAAAAAAATTTATATATGGAAAATTCAAAGAAGAATGTAAATATGATATCAAAATACCATCAAAGATAATGATTGTGATAAATGTACACTATCTAAAATTGGATATCTAATAAAAATTAAATTTAATATACCTTCGCACTTCCCTTGATCGGTTAGTCACATGGCTTAGAGTAGCGATGCACCATTGAACAACTTCTTTAGCGCCAAAAGTCGGTTTGCAGAGGGGTTCATTTCATATCTTCAAAGTGCTCGTTTTATCCATGCCCTTGCATCATCATGTTCTACTTTTCCATGGCCAGTCTCAAAGAAATTCCAAAAATGTTTAATGCAGGTTTTCTTATGAAGAAAACACAACCAAGAGGATGATCGTGAAGATTTGAATTGACATGTGCATCATTCTGACCATATCCAATCTTCATTGAATTTTATTCCACAATTTTTAAATGAGTCATAAATTTTTCCAAAATAGTGTTGTACAAAATATGTATCATGTGTACAATCATCACTAATATAAAAGTGATATTCTTTAATAACATGTTGATTTTCACTGGTGCTTTCTATATGATCAACATTTTGTTCAGCATGTTTGCATAGAATATGGACGAGCATGGAGAATTGGTCAGAATTATAGTATTCAGTCTGAATTTATTTTTGAGGAACAAATGTGTAGTTTTCTGTAAAATAAATTAATGAGAAAATGGTCCCTAGTGGAAAAAATTCATGGGATTTTTTGAATTGAAAGTATTTCCATCGAGCTCTATGGGAATTCTTGGTGTATCTATAAATTTCTGCTTCAAACTTTCTCAAAAAATCTATCACAAAAATTTCTTCTTCTTGTAATTCAATTATTTTAGCACTAATTGAAACTTGAATCGATGTATGGATATCTACATATCTCTTCCATTTCACATGTTGGACAATGATTGATCATTTATATCAGTACAATATTCTTTTTGAAATTTAGTCAAATTCCACAATTATTGCATTTTTTTACCACCGACACATTTCTTTTCGTAAAATAATTCATCACTTTCTCTTACACATAAAATTAGAGATATGAAATAATGGATAGTGGAAGGAGGAGGTGAATCTTTCCAAAATTTTCTACCAAATTAAGGAATGTGTCATAATATAACTAAAATTCCACATGAGAATGACAACAACAAGTGTTGCATACAGTGATAGTTTTACATACCATGGTTTTTGTTGAAAAAAAGCATTGATTGAGACATGAATTTCATGATTCTCTTCTTTGAACTTGTTGAAAAAATCTATCTAAGTGGTGTCCAAGAAATTTTTTCATGTTCTTCGTACTGATTTCATGTTATTATTCTTTGCATCACATCCCTTGCATTTGGAAAAACACGTGAATTTTTCTTCCAATATATATATATATAACATTTTCTCCAAGTCTATCTTTGTATGGTTGCCTACAAGTAACTCTGCAACAAGCGAGTTCATCATTTACATCTATTTGCAACCAAAATTTCTGATGTTTGTGCAAAGTTTTTGTGAGGTTCCTAATGCTCCTGTCATAGATTTTATCAAGCAATTATCTTTAGTACTTGATGAAACCACTACCATATGTATTGATATACATACAACTGAAACATTTTTGTATCTAGATCTTCTAATTGAATTTATAAAACTATTTGTATTCTGTATCACATTTTCCTTCATTTTTTTAATCTTTTGTTGATTTTTGAATACCCAATAAAGTCATAGTTGCTTTTAATTTGCTTGATAGGAGACCTTTCAACATTTGGGCTTCAACGATCACATTTTACTGTATAAAGTATATATCTAAATGTGTTTAACATGATATCATATAACATGGTCATTTCTTTTACCTCCATATGTGTGAGTGTCAACATTTTCTAACATCTCATCATCGACATTGATTTCATCTGTACATATTTGAATGGATAATACACAATAAGTTTACATATTCAATAAATAACTAAATTAATAAATAGCTATAATTTCAATAATACATGAAGGAGTAAAAATATATATATATATATATATATATATATATATATATATATATATACCTTGTGATTCAATTTCTTCACTTGAATTTATTTTAATATTTTAACCATCCTCAATCATTTTTTCAATATCTCTTTCACTTTCTCTTTCAAAATTTTTTATCTCATCATCAATGTTTTCAGGAATATCTCTCTCTGTTTACATTACAAAATATTTTTCAAATTATTTCATCAAATAAAAATTAAGCTTCACATTTTACACTAGGAAAATTTTAAATATCAAATTCATAATATTTACATTGACATACCTGCTTCAACTTCTAGTTGAGGTTGATTTTCCCTTTCAATATTTGAGAGTTTTTCTCTTTCTTTTGCGAGATTCTCTCCCCTTTTCTCTACGTTCCTCATGGTCTCTTGTTCAATCATATTTTCTCGCGCAATTCCTTCAATTTCCCATGATAATAGAGTATGAATTTCAAAAAATTTCCTTCAAAAATTTACTCAAAAAATCAATTAAAAAAAACATCACAAAAGATTTAATTTAAAAAAAAAATCATTTTAAAATTTTTGCAAAAAATACATACTTCAATCCAAAACACTTTAAAAAATCCGAGAAAAAAATGTCTTATAAAAATTAAACAAAGCTAAAAATATTTCCTTCCAAGTACTGCAAAAAAAATTCATTTAAAAAGTTAGACAAAAACTCATTTTAAAAAATCATTATAAAAGATTTACTTCAACCCAAAACACGTACTCTAAAAAAATGCCACTTCAAAAAATACCTCCAAAAAATGTCCATTGAAAATTAATTCTAACTTCTTATTAAATGCCACTTTAAAAAATACTTCGAAAGAGCCTCTAAAAAAATATCACTTCAAAAAATACCTCCAAAAAATGTCCTTTAAATATTAAGCCTAAAAAGAGTCCTTTCGAAATTAAGTCAAAAAAATGTCTTTTCGAAATTGAGCCCAAAAACCTCTAAAAACAAAATACATCCAAAAAATTTTCCTTTGAAAATGAAGCCCAAAACCTCTAAAGAAAGTGAAATTTAAGCCCAAAACTTCTAAAAACAAAATACCTTAAAACCAAAAAATGTCTTTTGGAAATTAAGCCCAAAAACCTCTAAAAACAAAATACATCCAAAAAAATGTCCTTTGAAAATCAAGCCCAACACTTCTAAAAACAAAACACTTAGAAAAAAAACCAATGAAAATTAAGCCCAAAACTTCTAAAAACAAAATACCTTAAAAAAATGTAATATCGCAAAAGGGAGAATGCAGTAATAGTGAAAGACAATATAAGAACTACAACAAAGTAAACAATAAATATAAATACATGTCAGAATGCACATAAATAGTTAAGCCATTTTATTATATAGGAGGTGAAAAAGTAAGTAAAACGGTGCTCAAAATATGAGACACTCAAGCCAAAGGGATGGCCTGCAATGACCCTACAATGATCCCACAAGAGGGACTACGTAACTACTGGAAGGTAAATTGCATTGTCCCTGCTGCAACTATTGGGATTGCAACTGACTAAAAGATAGAAAGTCAGATCTAGGCAAAATGGGAGCTTCGATGATGCTGAAAATGTAGATCAGGGCTCAATGACGGATTCCCAGGATAACCCAAAAATGGTTTCTCAGATCTGTCAATCTAAGAAAACCACCCTCTTAGGTCTTCACATATATGCTACTGGGAATGTATATCTGAAGATAGATCTGATGATATGATGGTTGTATTGATGCACAATCATATCTATGTAAGAAAGGTTGATCCCTTCTCTAGACCCTTGGGATAGAAGCTCAAGATCTAGCTCCTCCAATCTCCTCTACTGAAATTAGTTGCTGGATGAACAACAGCTTCAGAAAACTACTCTATCAGAGACGAAGGCTCAATATCCTGTTTCTAGATATGTCAAATCATCTCCTGAGTGTGGAAACAATAGACCCAATGTGAGGAGATGATCCCTCATAGGATTTCCAGCTGAAATATTGGAAACTTCCTTCCTCCAATAGATCTAGAGGACTAGACTGTGTAATCCTTGAAGGGACTGCTGCTGCATGGAGGTAAAATATAATGGCCTGAATGTCGGATATAGATCTGTTGCTCCTGGAATACTGTATGTGAAGAGAAATGTGGTAGGATGAATCGTCCACCGGTTTCCCAGTTGAATACTAGAAACAAACTCCTGAAGATGGCACCAATGCCTAATAAGGAATGTAGTACAATCCTCCTCCTTAGAGACCACTCAAAGGAAGAGGTGGGATTCCCACTCAGGAACACCCTATGCTAAACATCATTGCAAACTCTGATAAATAGCCTAAGCCTGCATAGAAATGTCCTAAGAAAAATCTAGAACTAAGTTGATCAAGAAATGAATAACCCAAATCATGCCTTCTAATGTGCCTTCACCTTCATTATATAGATATGAGCATTCCATAGCCTAGGTCCACTCCAAAAATGCATTGTGCATGTGGACATAATCCTCCATGGTTGACTGCATTATTTCTCCATTTCCTCCATCATGTTCATATGGGGTGATCACCCTCTCCATCATGTGTGCATTAAATGCATCACTTTAGCCACTATCTTATCATAAGTGCTTTATGATCTTCTTTTAATGCACTATGATCTCAGTTGACCTTATCAAATATCCTCATCATTTTTCATTTAAGATCCATGATCTTATTTGATTGTTTCATCCTCCATAATCTAACTCATAAATGAGACATGATCTCCATTAATGGAGTTGCTCCACTACTCCATGATTTTAGATCTACATCTAGAATATCCACATACACACATAAAAAGAGGATTTTATTCATCTTTGAGGTTTGTGGGTCCCTCCACCCTTTTATTTACTTAATTAATTAAGTTTATTAAGAACTATAATATTCCAAATATCATGTGAAAATTTGGGAATATTACAGTCCTCCCCAGAAAAATGTTGTGTGTCCTCAAGCAACCACAAAATTAGATGCAAGGACATCCATTCCCCTCCAAATGGCATCCACATAAGGTATTCCTTCTCCATTTTCTGAAATGTGTCATGTATGTTTGGTTCCAAAGTTTTCTCTCATAAATGCATAGAATGACCTCCAACTGTATGGTTAGATTTCCTCCTTCCACCATGAAGTACCAAGTGACAACTATATGATGTCCAACATCATCACCAATACATGAGATAAATAAAATAAAGTGGCTCTTTCCACAAAGGAAAAGCTCCATCTCACAATACATCTTTCCATCCCATGCTTTATGAACTAGATTGAGCATTGCCATGCTCTCATCCTTACCATTGCTGGCCTTGTTGGATCCAAGCACCATTCCAACATAATGCGAAAGAAGAAATAAAGATATATGGGTAGACAAAGATGTTAAACAATATTCTCCCAACAGTAACCATCGAAGTAAGGCCCTTTGCTACCATCCTCCATCTCCCCCATGCAAGATGGATAAGCCAAACTCCCCCAAAAGTAACCAAAGAAACAAGAAATCTTGCTGCCTTCTCTCCTCCTCATGCACATCATGGAGTAAAGACATATTGGTAGACATGTGGAATGTTACATCATCCCAATACAAGTAAGCACCATTAATACACATCATGAGAGTACCATGCCAAGTTTTATGCAATTTAAAACACATAGACATAGGGGATGTCATGTGATGTCCAATCTCTCTCATGGTCAACCAAAGTCAACATGCCTTCTTTTTCTGCATTCTATCATTGATACACAAGGCATGAATCAGAAAAATATGAGCTATTGGGTGGTAACCATACTCACCCAAGAGCAGCCAGCACAACCATGCCTCCTTCTTCATTACATGAGTGTTTTTCAGGGCATGGATCAAAGAATTAGGAGCCTTTGGCTAGTAATCAAACTCACCCAAGAGAAACCAATGTAACCAAGCTTCTTGTTGGTCCATTTCATACATTTACAAGTGTTCATGCCACCCCTTTCTTATCATCCTCACCCACTCATCCCAATGTGGATGATGAATGATGTACAACATAAACATGGTATCCTCCATTTGTAGAATACCATCCTCCCCAAACTGTTGAAGAAATTTTCATTCCATGAAATGTTGAAGTGCACCTCCAATGTGATCTCCTAATGAGATCATCTTCTCATCAATGGCCTCCCAAAACCAATGAGGTTATGTATCTGCTACAGGTAGAAGTTTCTCTTTGAGCTGTGAAATGCTCATTGAGAAAGTGTCATAAGGAAAGGAGAAAAGGTTTCTCATCTCAAGATGTCTACCATTTATCATCTTACCCTCCATTGCTTCATGAATGAAGCTACCTTCAGAATGCTCGAAGAATAATGGGGCTCCTTCATTATCACTACTACCAAGTGAAAACGTTGTAGATATGAATGGTAATGCATGTGTTGTCTCAAAGAAAGGCACAATACTAATCTCATAACCATTCATTTTCCATAGGGTCATGCACATCCCGTTTTCTGAAACTCTACACTTCAACTCAAAGGGTTGAATGTATTCCATCAATGTAAAACTGGGATAGCTTTTCATCTCCTCCTTGATTATATCAAAGGTCCTCTGCGTTGTGATAGTTTGCTGCTTCAAATCACCATTTTGTTCTAACCCTTGGTTATGCATTGGCCCTGATGGCATGTCCTCATAAGTTTCAATAAGATCTACTGAAACAATATGTGGTGAAGATGTATGCATACCTTGGATCAACTAATGTGTGGGAACCTCTTACCAGATCACAAGATTTCCTTCAACTAGAATAATGGTGTCTCCTACTACTGGAAAGAACGACGACTGCTCTTCTCCAAGTGTACCAGTGATGGAATCTTCCTCCTCTTCCTCATGCATCTCCTGAATCATGCATGGGACTCGATATATCAAGATCTCAATACTATCTTGCACAAGTGCAAGTGTCTCTTCTCTATATGTAAGTACTTCTATAGATGATGGTGAATGTAGTGAATCCTTGTCTAGAGTGACAAGATTGACATCCTCCTTTGTTTCCTTAGGAAATGTCTCGTTGTGACACATCTCTAGTTTTCTCACATCGAATTTCTTCCTCAACTTGTGAAATAAATTTGAATATTTATTCACCTTTGCATGCTCCATGTGACAAAAGCACCAACCATTGGATTCACCTAGAAGACGAGGTGCTGCAATTTGGACAACCTCTTTTTCAGCCATAGGATGTAGCATGAAAAATGTATCTAACTCTTTCCTCCAAGCCTTAATAGTGCTTGAGGAAGATCCATCAAATGTAGGCAAATAAAATCTATTGTCCCTCTTTCTTCTATTGTTGCTATAGGATATTCTTTCTTCTTTGAGTTCAAATAATTATTGGAGATTTAGATTCTCTTTGAATGCTCTATAATATGCCTTGTACTCTTCAAGATACAAACTGAGAGTCTCATGAGCCTTATGTTTTCTTCTTTCTTCATTTCTATACCTCTCACCCACTTCAATGTAAGTGGGCATAGTATATCTATGAGGAGATCTATGATTCTCCGATCTTCTTTTCTGCTGATAGGAAGCGCTTGGACCTTCCTCATCAAATATTCTTCTTGGATATTCTTTTTGCCTTTCCCTCTTCATTTGATTGACCTCTTCAGAGATATCTTGCATGGATCTAAAGAGAGGAGTGGCAAAACTATAATCATCCTTCATGATATATCTCATCTATCTTCTTCTTCTTTTGATGCAAAAGACAAAGTGTCCACAAGCTGAGCCAAAGATCATACTCTGATGCCACTGTAATCCCAAAATGGAGATTGTAGTAAGACTGAAACAAAATATAAAAACTGCAGCAAAGTAAAAAATAAATCTAAATACACATCAGCACAAAATTAGCTGAGCCATTTTATTATATAGGAGGTGAAAAAGAAAGTACAAAAGTGCTCAAAATATGAGACACTCAAGCCAAAGAGATAGCCTGGAATGACCCTACAATGATCCCACAAGTGGGACTGCGTAACTGTTGAACTGCTGGAAGGTAAACTACGTTGTCCCTGCTGCAACTGTTGGGACTACAACTGCCTGAAAGATAGAAAGTCGGATCTAGGAAGAATGGGAGCTCCGATGATGCTAAGAATCTAGATTAGAGCTCAATGATGGATTCCCAAGATAACCCAAAAATGGTTTCTCAGATCTGTCAATCTAAGAAAACCACCCTCTTAGGGCTTCACATATATGCTACTGGGAAAGTATATCTGAAGATAGATTTGATGATATGATGGTTGTAATTATACACAATCAGATCTATGTAGGAAGGGTTGATCCCTTCTCTAGATCCTTGGGCTAAAAGCTCAAGATCTAGCTCCTCCAATCTCCTCCACTGAAAATAGATGCTAGATGAACAACAACTTAAAAAAACTACGCTATTAGAGAGGGACACTCAATAGCCTGCTACTAGATATGTCAAATCAGCTCCTGAGTGATGGAAAAAATAGATCCAATGTGAGGATATGATCCCTCATAGGATTTCCAACTGAAATACTGCAAACTTCCTTCCTCCAATAGATCTATAGGACTGGACTACATAATGCTTGAAGGGACTGCTGCTGCATGGAGGTAAAATCCAATGGCCTGAATGTTGGATATAGATCTGCTGCTCCTGGAAGATTGAATGGGAAGAACAAAGTGGTAGGATGAATCCTCCATTGGTTTCCTATTTGAATACTAGAAAAAACCTCCTGAAGATGGCACCAATGACTGATAAGGAATGTAGTACAATCCTCTTCGTTAGATATCACTCAAAGAAAGAGGTGTGATTCTCGCTTAGGAACACTCTGTGCTAAACATCACTGCAAACTCTGCTAAACCACCCAAGCCTATATATAAATTTCCTAAGACAAATCTAGATCTAAACAGATCAAGAATTGAATAATCCAAATCATGCCTTCTAATGTGCCTTTAGCTTCATTCTATAGATATGAGCCTTCCATAACCTAGGCCCACTCAAAAACTACATTGTGCATGTGGACATAATCCTCGATGGTTGACTGCATTATTTCTCCATGTCCTCCATCATGTTCATATGGGGTGATCACCCTCTCCATCATGTGTGCATTAAATGCATCGCTTCTTGCACTATCTTATCATAAGTGCTTTATGATCTTCTTTTAATGCACTATGGTCTCAGTTGACCTTATCAAAGATCCTCATAATTTTTCATTTAAGATCCATGATCTTATTTGACTGTTTCATCCTCCATAATATATCTCATAAATTATACATGATATTCATTAATGGAGCTACTCCACTACTCCATGATTTTAGATCTAGATCTAGAATATCCACATACACACATAAAA
This sequence comes from Pinus albicaulis, assembly GCA_034641835.2. NCBI lineage: Eukaryota > Viridiplantae > Streptophyta > Pinopsida > Pinales > Pinaceae > Pinus > Pinus albicaulis. Next base: position 200,860,129 of record CM076579.1, on the reverse strand, counting down.
AGTGGATTTTATTCATCTTTGAGGTTTGTGAGTCCCTCCACCCTTTTATTTACTTAATCAATTAAGTTAATTAAGAACTCTAATATTCCAAATATCATGTGAAAATTTTGGAATATTACAAAAAAGAAATGAAAATTAATCCCAAAACCTCTAAAACTAAAATACCTTAAAAAAATGAAGCCCAAAAAACATCCAAAAAATGTATCACATACCTCCAAGAAATGTCCTTTGAATGTATCTCCAAGAAAATTCCTTTAACCCAAAACAATCCTTTGCGAAAATGTCCTTTAAATGTATCTCCAGTAAAATTCTTTAAACCCAAAACAATCCTTTGCAAAAATTCCCTTTGAATGTACCTCCAAGAAAAGTCCTCAAACCCAAAGTAATCCTTTGCAAAATCAGACCAAATGAAGAAATGTGCGAAATTATGCGAAAATAATGAATTATTTTATGTCAGTTTATATTGCCGTGAAATGATTTTTTTGGAGGGGCTTCGTTGTATTTTCTGGCTGACAGAAAGTCAAGTAAATGTTCAGTTGAACTTTTATAATCAATTCAACCAAAATTTTGCATCGTTAGACTTGACGAGTCATCAGCACAAAAAACAATTCGGCCGATTTTTTTTTTAAGTTCGGTCGAACTAACACATCTACAATTACGTAGAGCCAAGCTCTGAATACATATGTTAAAATTTGGACTGATTAAACTCCATGAAACATTAAGAATTAAATTTCGGAACGAAGACAAGAATTTGCAAAATTCAATTTACTTTCAGGAAATATAAATTTTATGGAATTTCATAAATATTTCCTATTTTTAATTAATTTTGTAATAAAACGTGTGCATACAATTTCTGAAGTTCATTATGATTGAGTGAAATTAATATTTTGTATATTCTAAAATACACAGTAAAAAGAATTCAAAATATTATGCTTCATTACATTGGCCTGTCATTTGTAATGCATAATTTTTAGATTTTTACTTTATAACTTATATGTTGAGAAATTTCTTGCGTCGCAAAACATATTCAAACTATGCAGTTTTTTCATATTGGATCAGTTCAAAAAATTCTATTAATTATGATATGCATCAGTTGGTTTTATAAATATAACGAAACTAAAGTAGATTCTGTGTAGATTGTTGTAACACATTTTGTTTCTCAACAACACAAAGTTGCAAAAAATAAACCAAGGCGTATTAACATGAGTTTTTATGAATCCTTTGATTGTTAAAAAACACACACTCAAACAAACGCTAAGTTGACATATCAAATGTGTATAAAAAAATTCTAAAAAATAAGTAATATAAAGCTAATAAATTTTCTGACAACTTTTGTTTTTATCACAAAATGAAATTCTAAATAGAAAAATTGTTTTGGCTTGCATAGAGTTGAAGAATAGAAAAAAATGATTTTTTTTTCTCAAAAAAGGGCAAAAAGTGTAACCCAACTTCACATTTTCACATAGGAAACATGTCATGTGAAGTTTGAGGCTAGAAATGGTGAGGAAACGGTTAGGAGAGGTGGCATGAAGGTGGACATAGGTATATGAAGGCTATTCAACCCCTTTTCCAAGATCAGAACTCTTGAAAAATATTGTCTTCAACCCTTAAGGTGGCTCTTAGCGAAGTGGTGGTGATATCCATAAATAGGGTTGTAGGTTACTTGGATAGAAGGTGGTTTATGAAGGGTGAAAACGAAAGATGATGGTGCTGAAAGGGTCCTTCTCTACTATTATATTCAAACATGTAATCAAACTTCTTGTTCATGCATTCATTGTTGGCAAACTTGTCATCAAAATAGTGAAAAAGATGAGTTGAATTTAAATAAACCTACCTATGCAATTGAAACATAACTATACCTCTGCATCTACAACATGTTCAAGATAAGAAAAATAAAATATCTAGATTTTCCAAGAAATCATAAATCAAAAAGTCATTTTGGTCTGTGGTTAAAGTTCTTCCTCCTTAAACTCCAATGGAAGAGGTGAGAGAGAGAGGCTTAGCACACAATTTTGAGGTTTTATATGTTACCTAACATGAAATGAAGGAAACTAAATACTACAACATGAAAGAAAAATAGGTATAGAAGAGTGACTAAGGCCAATAGATTGGGTCCTAACTCGCAAACTCATCTCCCTAAAACTAACTCGGTGAAGAAGAAACCAAATGCTCATTTTATTTCATAACCAGTATTGTACATAACATAAGAAAGTCATATATGTATAATACAAAAGAAAAGATTTCTCTAGGTACATCCAAAATTTTAATCGTAGTGAGCTCTTTCTCTGCCCTATTTATGCTAAAGGGTAGCTACCAATAACTCCCTAAAATTTTGGTATTTTTTCCCTTAGAACCCGAGAGAAGTGGAGCTTGGATCCCTTTGATCTTTCACTTGCTTGGCTGCCTATGATTTCGAATTGTTGAAGGATAATATTTAGGAGTTGGTTGCCTTTAGGAGTGAAGGTCGTAAAACCTCCCAAAATCACTCCTTGCCATCTACTCCTAGCCTTGATTGTGCAATATTCCTTAAAAATGGAATTATTCCCCTTATTTTCCTGCATTTAACCCACATTCACTATAAGGAAAAGACCCTCTAGTGGATGTTTTTGAGGAACCCCACGGAAAAATACCCCACAGATCCGTTTCTAGAGAAGGTTACTACAGGAGGTTAGCGGGCAGAGGGTTTTGCGGATGTTTTTCGCTTGGTGCGCTTATCATTAAATGTTTCCCCAGTGCTTTGGAATCGTGAAAGCATCGGTGCACACAAAAACATTGGCACATAGGACACCATGCACTTCGTACAAACCCGCCCGGTGTGTTGTATTATTCTATAGCACCAGTGCGTTACAACTTTTTCACGCCGATGCATTATAAGACACCGTGCCAAAATCGAAACCACCCGGTGCGGTAGAAAGAAACCGCACTGGTGCATCATAAAACAACGCGCCAAAACAAAAACCGACTGGTGTGTTTGTAAGAAACAAAACCGGTGCGCCTATAAACCACGCACACCGATAAATGGTTAAATAAAAAAAAATTATGGCAAAAAACCCAGATTTTTCATTTTTCCAGTGCTCCTGAGCTCTCAATTACCAGTGCGCTATACCATAGAACGCACTGGGGCGCACAAAACATTGGCTCACTGGACAACGTACGCAATGTACACAACCGCCCAGGGCATCCTATTATGGTAACGCATAAATGATTCACTACTCTTCCACGCTGGTGCATCATAAAACACCGCGCTAAAACAGAAATGTGCCAGTGCGTTCTTATCCAAGAGCACTGGTTTACCAATAAAAATCACGCACAGGAATACTGTTAAATAAAAAAAAATTAAGGCCAAAAAACCGATGCTTTACGACTATTCCACACCGGTGATTTACGAATACTCTTCCCCGGTGCATTATCAAAACATCGTGCCAAAATTGAAACATCCCGATGCAGTGTTACGGAACTGCCCTGGTGCATCATAAACAACGTGCCCAATTTGACACCTCCTGGTGCGGTTGTAAGTAAGTGTACCAGTGCGCTTATAAAACCCCATGCACCAGAACAGAGTTAAATAAAAAATATTTACAGCCAAAAAACCGCTTTTTTCACTTTTCTCAGTGATCTAGAGCTCTCAGGCACCGATGCCATTTCCCCTTCTTTGAGCCGGCCTGACATCGGTGCTCTCATTGCACCCATTAAACACATTGCTGCTCTGCATTGGCCACCAATCTCTAGCTTGCATTTTGAAAAATGTTGGGAAAAATTTCTTTTGCAAATTTTGCAGCCAATTTGCATCCTCAATAGTGAAATGTATAGGTATTTTACTAGTTTTTCCATAATTAAGCCTTTTAGCGGATCAGAATTTTAAATAAACTTAAAATAATCATTAAAAGAGAAAAAAAAATTGTCTTGCGGTGCGCCTGAGACGTTCGTCTCGCACCAGATAGTGGTGCTGCTTGTAAAATTTACAAGTCACACTACCACTGGTGCTAACGATATCCGCACCGTTTACGGGGCGGTATCGAAAGGTGGCCTGCATAATTTTAAATTAAAAATAAAATAAAATGTGGTGCACTCATTTAGCCAGGCGCACCGTTGACCATGGGAATCGCAGTGCAGTGCGTTGACGTAATTATCCACCCCGGTGTATGTCAGTGCACCACATTTGGCATTATGAGAGGGTCAATGATGTGGCCGGGTAAAAGACCGCATCGTCAACTATGTAATTGTCATGAATTCATTGCGCTGACATGAATATACACTCCAGGGCATATATTTCAGTCAGTGCACTGCTATTCTAACCTTCAATATATTCAACGGTGCTTGAAAAAAACACAGTTGCACTGAGTTCGATGCGTTGTATTTCATTAGGGGCATTGCCACTGGTGCGCTAAAAACTTAAGTCGCACCGGAATTGGTGTGCGACTGTTTTTGTGGCGCACTGACTAGTCTATTTTTTTTTTCAAAATATATATATATATATATATATATTCCTAAATGCATGTATTTTTTAATAAAAAAAATTTATTTAATATGTCAATGATTCAGAGAGAAGAGGACGAACAACAACAACAACTGGCGGAACAATATGAAATGATTCGCCAATGGGAAGCCAGAGAGAGGGAGAGAGATGCATACCCTCACCCTATTACAACAGATACTTAAGGGATCCTTAGGCAGTTAGGCCTCCTCAAGTTCTATGAGGAGGCTACTTCCCTAAAGGCCCATAGTGTGTTTTTGAGATATCTTATCCACAGGTGGAATGCCCACTGACAATCTTTCCAGGTTGGTCCTAACAAGTGGTACACACCCACCGAGGAGGGTATTTATTTTATTACAAGACTATCGAGGAGAGGGGTGGATTTTCCCTGATTCACAGACGTGGCAGCTAGTTGTGTAGCACTGATTCAGTTATTTTACTCCGAGAGATACATTGGAGCACATGTATTGTCTCCTTGAAAGTTTTAGGGACCTGGAGGTCAGTTACGTATAGGTGCATTTGGCAGACAGGATGTGTAGTGCCTCTCACTTATCATTTCGACCATTTTGCACAACACCAGTGATGGGCAACACATTAGTTGCTCGCTTTTACATTATGTTGATTCTTTAGTACAACAGCCACTACTTGTTAGGTGGTCTGCCATTTTTTTGTGGAATGTTTTTAGGGCCTTAGATAGATGTCGTGCTCATGCAGAAGGAAGGGTCAACTTCCCTTTTGCTTCAAAGCTATTTTGTTTATTTTTTGAGAGGTTTCTAGAGATGAGACCTAGTTTTTTTCGACAGCCTCGTAGGTCGATGCTTGAGACCCGTATGCACATGTGGGGGCAGATGATGCCCAAGAGGGGAGACACTATGTTTCCAACCAGGATATCGCATGATGCACTGGACTTACTAGCCAGTGTTGATGGGCTGCATCCCTTCATTATGGTCCCATGTCCTTATGGTGGATTAGATTGGCGAGGGTGTCGTAACATCCCCTTCACAGATGATGAGCCGCAAGATGATAAATATAATATTACTATTTTATTTATATTTATTCCAACATGTTCTTTAACTTGTTTTTATTAAATTGTGTAATGAAATTTTCTAATTGTTGTTGCGTACTTGTATATATTTTGCAGACATTGGCTCTTTTGATGGCGAGGAGATGCCTGATCCACCACATGATCCAGGTGTGGATCCTGATGATGATGAGGACATGGCCAATGTCGAGGATGATCATGATCAGGATGAGGCCGGTGCAGCAGAGAGACATGCTCCTGCTGGCACACTGATACCACCTTTTTCTAGGCGCGGTCAACCTGAGACTAGATATGGGATGGAGTTGGGCAACCAACTCAGTGCATTGAATATTGAGGCAGGCATCAGGCCTGCTAATTACAGAGACATACATGCCGACGATAGGATATTATGGATGTGTAGAGGCATGCCGCGTGACATGTACAACTTGATGCAACATGTCGTACGAGCTATGACAGCTGTTATGCGGCTGAGGAGGATTGTCCATAGCTATAGGTGTAGTTGAGCCGTGACACGTGATGGAAAGTCTACGAGTAGGGACTCATCATCTCATGATCGTTCACCTCGCGCCACGCCTGATGAGCATGAGGCTCCACTAGCAACATGTAGCAGTAATCATGGAGATGAGGCTGAACCATCGGCCATGTCCAGTCAGCAGCCTATAACATCTATCAATACTAGTCATGATTATCAGTAGGTTGGACCGTCAACCATCGAGGCTACACTACTGACTGAGCAGGCCTCCACTACTACTGCTTATATTGATGTTGTAATACAGGCATCTGATGCATCCATCAGTACTTGTGATCATGATCATGAGCACGCTCGACCATCGACCGTCGAGGCTACACCTTTTACTGAGAAAGCCTCCACTTCTACTACTATTGATGTTGCTATACTACCATCAGTTGATCCATGACATTTATATTACAGTTGTATATTTTTAACATTATTCAATTATATATATATATGGTCCATGTATTTTATGTTCATGTTGTAGGTGTACTTAATTTATATGTTGGTGATCATCATGATGTGCCGCATATTGTTAGGTCATGTTAGATATGTTCATTTAATGTTTAGCTTGCAGATAGATGTGTATATGTGATAGTATGACTTATTTGACATGAGATGTATATTTGATGTTTGTGTTGTCATGATGTTAATATATAATGTTAATTTGATGTTTGAATGTGTTTTTTAGTCGAATATGATGTTTGTACGATCGTTATGATGATTGTGATACTGTTTATTAATTAATTTAATATTAAATGACCACGATATTTATTAAATATTATGTCGTGATTGTAATTGAAATTAATGTTTTAATTGTATGTAAAATTGTATTTGTATTTGTACTAATTATAATTTTAACTGTAATTGTATGTAAAATATCTAATGTAAAATTGTAATTGTGATTGTAATATTTAATTTATTGTGAAATGACTGTAATTGTATATATGAAAATTTGTAAAACTGTAATTGTAATTCTAATTGTATGTAAAATTCTAAAATTGTAATTGTAATATTAATTGAATTGTATGTAAAATATTTGTAAAATTGTAATTGTAATTGTAAATGTAATTCTATGTAAAATTGTAAATGTAATTGTATGTAAAATTAACATTGTAATTGTAATTCTAATCATAATTCATGTATGTGAAATTAATGTAAAATTGTAATTGTAATTGTAATTGTAATTCTAATTGTAATAGTAATTTAATTTTAATTATAATTGTAATTCTAATTTAATTGTAATTGTATGTAAAAAATTTGTAAAATTTTAATTCTATTAATGTGAAAACTTTAATTGTATTAATGTGAAATCATTTTATTAAAATATTTAAATTTGTAAATTTGCAAATAATTGTAAAATAACAAATCTAGAATAATAAGAATTTTGGTAACATAATAAAGTTTAGAAAATAATGAAAATAAATTCATGTACTTTAGAATGATCATTATTTTATTATGATCTTACATACCAAAAAAAATAACTTTATATAGTCTGGTGCGCTTATCATCATAAAACGCACCAGTGCATCGTATTACGAAGATGCACCGGTGCTTCACAACTCTTCTGCACCGGTCACAAATAAACACAAATAAAAAAAACACAACTCTATTTTCTTTAAGTGAAAAAAAAGTGGCAATTTGAAAAATTGGCGAAAAAATATTTTCGAAAACCTAATTTCATAAAATAATTCTTTAAGTACTAAACTCTTTTCTTTATTTCACTATTTTTTCTAAAATATTCAACCAGATATTTGCAGGAGACAGATCTGGAGCAAGAGAGCATGAGGGCATTGTGGAGTAACAAAATATGTTCGAATAGAAATATTCAGACAATCATAAACCAAACCTCTAATGATTAAAACCCTGTATCATAGAATTTCAAACCATCTCATGATTAAATTTGATTATTTTTTTACTTTTTTCTGCAGTTTTTTACTTTTCCTACAGTTTTATCAATTTTTACCCTTAACCCTTCATTTTTTTTTGTTTTTTCCCTTCCTTCTCCCTGTTGCTATGATTTTAGAAATAAGGATTTTCATTTTAGATTGATGTCCAACCCATAGGACAATTTTCATAGTAAAATCCCAATCCATTAGGCCATTGCGTGATTTTTTGGAAAAAATGGATTTTTCTTTATTGCTGCACCCTGCATACCCTACCGCACCAGTGCATTGTATTATACAATGCACCGCGCAAGTACAGTGTAATAAAAAAATTGAAAACATTTTTTTTTTAAATCCGCGCGCCATATCTGAAATAGGGCACCTGTGCTCCATTTAACGAGGATAGCATCGTACGGTGTATTACATTGTTTTTGCGGTGTGTTTATAATACCCCACACACCATATGGTCTATTACATTATTTTTGCAATGCGTTATAATACCCAATGCACCATACATTCTATTATATTGTTTTGCGATGCATTTTTAGTATCCCCACGCACCAGCTACATTGCGCACCTTATGAAAGGCGCACCAATGTCTTGAGATTTATTTTCTACGTAAAAAGTTGATAGTTTATTTATAAATATATTAATGAATGATATGGTACAGGTTTCAGATTGATAAAAAATGAATGAAGATGAAATGCTTAAAATACGTAGCACATCGAAAAAGAAAAAAATACATTTTCTTTGCAAATTTTTATAAAAATATTATTTTTGAACTATATGTAACTTTAATTAATATGTGTTGTTTACTGTGTATCATGCAAAGCTACAAAATGACGAAGCTCGATATGATTATTTATTATCTAGGACCAGAAGAGCATAAACGTTTAATGGAAAAATTGCCAAAGGATGGATCAAGTGAATGAAAAATTACTATTGATCCAATATGAGTTTCTTTTTTTAATTATTATTAATAATATACTTAAAATTATTAGATAACATTGTTGGGTCTCAATCTAGTCTCCTAAACTGAGCTCATTTAATTGTCAACCAGGATTTGTAAACTGCTGAAGTGAAGTGTACCATATGTACCTAGGTGCTTGTTTCCTAATGCGTTGTGTGTAGTTTTGTGATGTTTTTGGTCTTTTATGTTGATTTATGATGTTTTTGGTCTTTTGGTGTTTTATGTTCACGATGAAAATGCCTAGAAAACTAATGGAAAGAAGTTGGTGGTCAAAAACAGAGTTAAGCCTAATGTATGGAATGGCAAATGCAATTGGAAACACTGAAGCAGAATCTGAACTATGACTAAATAAAAGCAAAAGCTTGATAATGACTTTTTAGGCAAATGACACAAACTAAACTTGAGAAATGATCACTAAATATGCAAATCCTCGAACTAAACAGTTAAACACTGATCTTACCATGATGCAACATTTTGTTCTAAGTTCTTCTATTCTATGACTAATTCCTAGTTCTATTCTGCAATTTAATTGAATATCACAGAACCTTTACTCAAAGAGTTATTGGTTTCTTTTTCAAATTAGTTCTTTTGAGAAAGAGCTCTGTTTATAAAATGATGAGGAGATTGCAGAGAGATTTCAGACCTTATAGTGATGTTGTCTTCTGTTCCTATGGCTATAGATCATTTGTAGTTTTTAGAACAAGAAGATATTTGTGAATAATCAAGGCTGTCTTGTTAATCCTAACAACTAGAGTAATCTATTGTGCAATGGATGACAATTTGAATATGAGATGCAAGTGTAATAAGTTAATCTAAGAATGAACCTAAGATGCCACTAAACTAGAACAATGCTGAACTATAAGTCATCATCAAACTTGAAACAAAGTAACTGATCATGAATTAAATGCAAATGAAACTCCGAAGTATTCTAACTATACTAACATGCATTATTCTATGAAGTTACACAATCTGTTTGTTCATCATTAGTGATATTTTGGAAGAGTTCCTTCTTTTGGAAGGGGTAGAACAATTCTGACTGTGTACTTGAGTGCAATTGTAAGCAAATGGACTGAAAGCAAATGAAAAACTTATTTATCACCTCCATACCCTACTCGTCATTATGATGTCTTGGGCAAGCGTTTAAGAGCAAGAACAGGGATGATACTTAGTACAAACACACAACTAAATCATTCATTATCACAGTCATGTCTTGAACTTCTTAAGGATGTCTTGGAAGAGTTTCTTCTTGTGGAAGAGTGATTAGAACAAGTGTAATTTATGATAGTGAATAGCAAAAACTACAACTAACTCCTACAGTACTATAGCTATTCATCATTCATCATTATAATCTGTTGGAAGAGTGTCTTCTTGTGAAAGAGCTGGAATGAATATAACTACAGTAGCTAGTTAAAACAACTATAAATTCAACTCTTAATTCTACAATACCATAGTCATTCAACATTCATCATTTTAATCTGTTGGAAGAGTGTCCTCTTGTGGAAGAGCTAGAATGAATACGACTACAGTAGCTAAAACAAAACAACTATCAATTCAAATGCAAAACGTAAAGGCAGCTAGGAAAACTTATCTAATTTATGCAAAAGAAATCCGTGCAAGAGGCAGGGGCCCTCTACCACTTGACGGCATTCAACTTCAAATTAAATCACGCCTTCAAAATAACTTTGTCTGCTCCATTAACGATGCAATAGTTTGAACATAACACTCTGCGTTCTCAAGAATGTATCACAGAGTTTAAACAAAATCTAGCAGCAAATCTAACATAAAATCTCTAACATAGCTCTCGGTCTCCCAAGAGTTTTTAAAGAAAATGCACGTAACAGTAATTACAACAATTTAGGAATAATGTCTTTCCTTATCCTAATTATGTTAGGACTCTTTGAGGTGGCTACGTGAAGGAGAAAAGACATCTGGACTGAGACAGTCCTAGTAGGAGTCTTCTTTCATAAATGTGTTCCCACGTGCATAACCGTACCCAGAATCCATTTCTTCCTCCATGATGAGCAACGAACCATGTAGACACGACGTGGATCATGCCCATATGCGGTTTTTCTCAAGAGGCCACCTGGAACATACTCAAACATGAAGGCAGCTGCAGAATCGTCGGTTAGCTACGGAATGTATGCATTCTGCAGCTAGTTCCAGTCAAAATGCTTTACAATGGCAAAAATCACAAAATTTAACAAGTCAGTCATGTAAATCATTCTAGAAGTAATTTTAACTATATTCATTGATCAATTGGGTCTAAGATAGAAATGGACAAGGAAAAATGAGGTAAAATGAGGTGAAGGAAAGCACAATTTTGAGGCTCAACATACCCCCACTGCTGTCTCTTTGCATGTCCTCATGCAAATTATCCTATGAATTCAGAGGCTTCTGCAAGGACATCTAATCCCCTTCTTCTTCTTTGTCTGGAAGCTAGAGGTCTTCTGGGTTTCCTGATAACAATTTTGAACCTGAGGTTGGTGAGAGCCCTGATTAGCTTTTTGTTTCTTGTCTTCAACTTCTCATTGGTCCTCTCCACTTTGTCTATATGCAGGGATAAGGTTGAGTTCATATCAGTTTTGAGCTTGATTTGATCTTTGAGAATTTCATTCTCGTTTTTTATATGTCTATTCAACACTTCCAACTCATATCTATCCCTCCTTAATATATCTATTTCAGACAGTGGAGGACTGGGGGTTCTTTCTCTGCTTTCTGAAGCTGTCCTCTCTAAGGTTTCCACATAGTCATAAATTTCCTGTTGAGTAGGATCAATTTCAGGGGTTCCTTCATAAAAATCCTCTTCATCATCCTCTTCAATGGGTGTTTCTTCATCTTCAATATTGATTACCCCTGTTTGTTTGATTGGTGTTTTCTTCAGTTTTCCCTTTAATATGTGGCTTCTCCTAGGCTGAGAGGACCCCTCTCCTTTCTCTGTAGCAGATTCCTTGATTATTTTCTCTTCCTTAAGTTGCCTCTTGATTCGAGTCAACTTTTCTAAAATGATTTCTTCACTGCTCTCTTGGACTGGTTTGTCAATTTCAACTTTTGAAGCCCTCCATTTCCTACTTATCTTCGTAGGCTGTGGTTCAGGTGATGGTTCTTTTGATTCTTCAAAATGATTTCTTATTAAGAAATCATCCCATGTATCATTTGTTTTAGCTAGATGATGCTCAATCAAAATTTTGACCAAACCATGATGATACAGGGTTGTCTCTAAAAATTGAATTCTTCTCTGAACACAGGAAGCCATATTCTTCAGACTTTGAAGCAAGAAATATGGTAGGTTTAAGTCTTCTCCCAGAAAATGCATCATTAGTCTAATATGGTAGACATAAAATGTCCCATATCTACCCTCACATGTAACAATTTTTTGCAAAAGAAGCAGTATGTTTATCCATTTGTTTTTCAATGCAGAGCTGGGAATTCCTTTCTTGAATACACTAACATCCATATTTGGTGATTTTAAAATTTGTTTCCAGGAGTCATTGTGGAATTCCCTATTTTTAAACCATCTCTCTCCAATTCTGAGCAATCCTGTAGCCTCTGCAATAAAAACTTCAGTGACAGTAAACTTGACATCCCCTACTTCAACTTCGGTTCCTTGAAATGATCTGGCAAATGTTTTAGTGACTTCCTTATGGAAGCCATTAAATTTTTCCAAAAATTGAAGCCATCCTATTTGTTGTAACATTTCTTTGCATTGTGGGTAACCTTCTAAATATTTTGAACCCACAGGTTCAGTCCTTATGATGAAACCCATGATTTTTTTCAATATCAAATTAACACTCTTCTACCCACAAAACAATGACTTTCACTTTTGGATTGAAATGGCTTCAAGCTCTAAATGAAAATGGCTTCAATTTTGGAATGACATACCTCTGATTTATAGTGGCAACAGCTTCAAAACCTCTGGCTGATATGCCTCTATTTGATCATGAAAGCAGTTTCAAATTTCGAACTGATATGTCTTTGATAGACAGTGGGAGATGGCTTCAAATTTCTTTTTGTGCAATACCTCTGGCTCTTAGTAGCAAAAGACTTCAAACTCAATCACTGCAACATCTCTGTCTCTGGTAACAACATACTTCAAACTCAATCACTACAATATCTCTGTCTCTGGTAGCAAAAATCTTCAAACTGCAACACCTCTATCTCTGGTAGTAAAAGTCTTCAATTTTAAAACCTCTGTCTTTTGGTAATAAAAGACTTAAAACTCCACACTGCTACAATTCTGTGTTGATAGTGAAAATGCTTCAAATTCCGTCCACAGTGATATGCTATCTGCCCACGGGATCAAGTGGCTTCGAGTCCTCACACTGTTATACTTCCAAATTTACCCTTCTGTTCTGCTCTGCTCTGCGTTTACAATGCTCAATGCTGTTCAAACTGATATCCTTTAGCTTTGCTCCTGGTGATAATAATATCTCTGTCTTCGGAATGGAATACCGGCTACGGAATGAAGTTATGGCAAATGGTCACGGAATAGAGTAGTGGAGTGAGGTGGAGGGATTGTATTAATGATTGAGGAGACGGCGGAGGATTTTACGACGGCAGATGGAATCATCATCATTAAATGCTTTGGTTAAGAGACGTGGAAAATTCAAATGCTTTGGCCATTTCACCGCTTAAATGCTATCGGATATGAAATTTGAAATGGAAGATTTTAATACAAAGTCTGTAGAGGGTTTGTTGGTGTTTGATCAATAAAAACAATTAAAACAACCTTTCGAATAATCCACAACTAAGCTATGCTAAACTTTTATGAAATGCCATCGTATTTTAAATTTGTTACCTCTGCCCTTTATTTGATTTTTGTAGCTTTTGTCTTCTCTGCTCATCTCTGGAGGAGTCTTCATAATTTTCTTGATGCTTTTGATTCATGAATACACTGAGTCACTTTGTTGTAATTCTGATGTCTGCTAGTTGATGCCTTCAGAATTTGTAGCTGTGGAAAGACTATCGGGCTGCAGAAAGGCTGATCAGCTGCAGAATGTCCACTGAGCTGCAGAATGTTCCTGTAAAACACTTTAATCATGAAAATGGGATGTTTTTGGAGTTTGGGTGAAATGTTATGTGGTATGAATGAAAATGGATGATGGATTATGATATGTATGAAGTGGATAATGGAATGAAATGGATTCAGTTCATGAAATGGAATGAAGGAACATAAGGGGTGTACTGCAATTCATGACCTGTTTTATTCACTTACAGCAAGATATCAAATTTTTGTGTTTTGATATGAAAATGAGATGAATGGAGGATGGAATGAGATGGGTGAAGTGTGGAATGGAGTGAAATATGAATGATGGATGAAATGGAGTATGGATGGATAAGTGAATGGAGTGAGATGAAATGAATCATAAGCACTATGGAACTGAACTTATGATTTTTATAACAGCTGCTTATAAAAACAAAAATGGGAAAAGTTAGAGTGTCAGAGAGACTCTGATTTTCACCCTATCTTTTCTGTATAAACATGCCAATCAATGATTGGTTTTCATGTTTATACCTTTATTTATTTATTTTTTTTCAAAAGAGAAATGCTTCAGAAAATTTAATCAAGTTGATGAAGAAGAGAGACTCTTCTTCATTAACTTCACATCATTGTCTTCTTGGAACTTCTTGACAAACTCTTCTCTTGAGAGTGGCTTGTGGTATAGCTTCAGTCTATGACCATTCACAAGAAAAGTGACCTCCTCTTCATCTATAGTTCTGATTTTTACTGGCCCATTATCAAAAATTCGAACAATTTCATATGGCCCAAGCCAATGTGTCTGAAATTTCCCTTGAAAATCCTTGAATTTTGAGTCAAACAAGAGAGCCCAGTCTCCCTCTTTAAATTTCTTCTCCTTGATGTACTTGTCATGCCATCTAGCCCTTTTCTATTGGACTAGACTTGTTTTCTGAACTGCATCTTGTCTGATCTCATCCAATTCATTAATTTGCTCCAGTCTATGCTTTTGTGCCTCCGTTAGATCAAGTCCTAGCTGAACCGCCATCTTGAATGTTTGAATTTGGAACTCTATAGGAAACAAAACTTGCTTCCCATAAACAAGCTCATAAGGAGTATGGCCTGTTGTGTTTCTCCATGTAGTTCTATAGGCCCACAAGGCTTCAGGAAGCCTATCTACCCAATCTCTTCTATGTATATGAACAGTCTTTGTTAGGATTCCTTCAATGACCTTATTAGTGGATTCCACTTGACCATTTGCTTGTGGATGATAAGGAGTAGATGTTCTATGTCTGATTTTGTAATTCTCCATCATTTGCTCCACTAGTCTTGATGTAAATTGAGCTCCTTGATCTGTAACAATTTCCCTTGGGACACCAAAACGAGTGAAAATATCCTCAAAAAGAAAAGTAACTACAGATGATTCATTAGCAACAAGTAATGGTTTAGCTTCTACCCACTTAGTAACATAATCAGTGAAAACTAATATGTATTTCTTTTGTCTTGATGGAGGACTAATAGGTCCTACAAAATCCAAAGCCCATTTTTCAAAAGTTTCAATGTGTACCTGAGGTTGTAATGGCATCTCACCTGAAGGAGAAGGTTTCCCTACCCTTTGGCAACTGTCACACCTTTTTACATACTCCTTTGCATCTTTAAACAAAGATGGCCAATAATATCCTAAATTAAGGATCTTATAGGCTGTCCTCTTATCTGCAAAGTGTCCGCCACAAGGTTCATCATGACATGCCTTGAGAATTTCAGGCATCTCATCTTCACGAACACACCTTCTAATCATCAAATCTGAACCTGTCTTGTACAACTCATTAGCGACCCATGAATATCTTGCACTATCATTAATGATTTTTCTTTTATCCCTTGCATTCATAATTGAAGGAAATTTTCCTGAAACTAAATAATTGGCAATATCAACAAACCATGGAGTTTGAGTAGAGATTGCAAAAAGATATTCATCAGGAAATTGATCTTCAATCGGAGTGTCATCTTTGATATTTTGAATTCTAGACAGGAAATCAGCCATAGTGTTTTGTTTTCCAGGCCTATCTAGAATAGTAATGTTGAATTCTTGCAATAATAACAACCATCTTATAACTCTGCCATTAGTGATTGATTTATTCATTAAATATCTAATTGCAGAATGATCAGTGTGAACAAAAGTTTCATAGCCCGTTATATAGTGTCTAAATTTGTTAATGGCATGAACAACAGCTAAAAACTCTTTTTCAGTTACAGTATAGTTTAACTCTGCAGGAGTCAAATTTTTACTGATATAATAGATGGCATACGGAATTAAATCTTTCTGTCCCAATACTGCTCCCAGAGCTGTATCGGAAGCATCTGTCGAGATATGAAAAGGTAACTTCCAGTTAGGTCCCCTTAATATAGGTGTTTCAGAAATTTTGGTTTTCAGGGTTTCAAAAGCTAACTGGCAATCAGAAGTCCACTTAAATTCACAATCTTTGGTGAGTAATTTGAAGAGAGGAGATGCTATTTTGGTGAAGTTTTCTATAAATCTCCGATAATACCCTTTAAATCCTAGAAAACTTCTAACATCTCTTTGACAACTTGGAATGGATAGGTTAGAAATAACTTCAACTTTCGCCTCATCAACTCTAATCCCATCCCCTGAAATGTGGTGCCCTAAAACAATACCTTCAATGAACATCATAAAACATTTTTCATGACTAAGAGAAAGGTTTGCTTCTTGACATCTTTTTAAGACCTTTTCCAAGTTTTCTAAAGCCTCTTCAAATGTATCCCCATAAACTGTAAAATCATTCATGTACACCTCTACACAGTCATGTATCAGATCAGAAAAAATTCCTAATATTGCCCTTTGGAATGTTGCAGGTGCATTGCATAACCCAAATGGCAATACTCGATAGGCATAGGTACCCCAAGGACAAGTAAATGTGGTTTTATCTTGGTCTTCAAGTGCTACTTGGATTTGATTGTAACCACTAAACCCATCCAGGAATGAAAAGTACTTTTTACCTGCTAATGCATCTAATACTTGATCTATGAAAGGTAAGGGAAAATGGTCTTTAAGAGTAGCTTTATTCAGTTCTCGGTAGTCAACACACACCCTCCATTTTCCATTTTTCTTAGGCACAATCACCAAAGGAGATACCCACTGACTATCTGAAATAGGATAGATGAAATTAACATTTAACAATTTTTGCAATTCTTCCTTAACAATTTCCCTAAGATTTGGATTCATCCGTCTTTGAGGTCGTCTGATTGGTTTGCAATTTGCCTCTATATAGATGTGATGAGTACAAGTCTTGGGACTTATCCCTTTCATGTCAGTGTATTCCCATGCATATGCAGAAGAATGTCTCCGTAATACTTTGACTAACTCTTCTTGTTGGGATTTTTCTAGGTTTTTGTTTATGTTCAAGGTTTTGCCTGGAAAAATTTCACTTGTAGAGCTGCCAAATTTGTCCATAGAATGAAGAGACATCTGCCTAGATGACAAGAATTCAATATTGGATCCCTCTTGAAATGATTCATGTTTATGCTCTGGAGAGGATTCAAAGTTTTCTAGAGTATTCAGAATTTGATTATCTTCACTAATTTCTGAAATTGTGAAGAGTGGTTGTAAATATTCTTCATCCTCTATCCATTGAGTGTCATCTAGATCTGTAATTGTCCTAGCCGGAGGATATAAAGTGAATTTATTTGTTGAACTACCATCAGAAATATACATATCACCGGACCTACAGCTAATAAAAGCATCAGCTGTAGCCAACCAAGGTCTTCCTAGTATAACAGGATGGCCTCCTAGATTATTCTTGGGTGTTAGGATCATGAAATCCACAGGGTACTCCCAAGAGTCTAGGGACACTGGAATATCTTCTATTACCCCATCTGGTCTGATCACAGATCTATTTGCTAATTGTAATAGTGTGGGTGTAAAGAGAAGATTAGGAAGTTTCAGTTTGTCCATGATTTGTCTACTCATGATATTTATTGTTGCTCCTAAGTCAATGAGTGTGTTTTGAATTTCAATTCCATTGATGTGAATTTTGACAACTGGATTTCCTGGGTCAAGGTACTTTGGAATAGTAATCTTACCCATCATAATGTCCGCTATTTGTCCTACCAGTTGAATTTTCTTGGTTTCTCTTATTCTTTTTCTTGTTGTCTTCATACTCAACTCCTTTATTGTTTTGGCTAAAATTGGGATTTCTTTGATGGCTTGCAATAATGGAATTTTAATGCAAAAATTTCTCAATTCATATAAGAAATCATAATTAGGCACCATTATTTGTTTTTCTACACCTTTATCAATTTGTAGTCTTTCCGGAAAGGGAGGTATAGAAGTAGATGTGGATGGTTGCTCTAATATTGGTGTTGGATTTATTGGATCTTTTTGTTTCAGTTTTTCAATGTTTTGGTCTTGAAAGGATGTATCTTCCTCAAGACTTTTATTAACCCGTAGGGAGTCTTCCTCAGAATTGTCTTGTTCTTGTATGATCACAGAAGGTTTCCTCTTCTCAAGTATCCTTCCAGACCAAAGTTGAACATCACTAAGGTCTAGAGGAGTAATTAAATAAGTTGGAAATTGTTGTCCTTCTATCATGTATGTATTCTGAGGGTTCTTATTATTTGGGTTTGGTATGGGCTGAGCTGGAAATTGATTGGATTTTTGAGGGAATGGTAATGGAAGTGGTTGATTTTGATGAGATTGGTTCGGATGATGTTGTTGAGGATTTTGTTGAAGATTTTGAGGAAAATTTTGTTGAGGATTTTGAGGATAAAAATGTGGATATGGTGGATAGGATGGTGGATACCGATAATATGGAGAGTATCTTCCATAGGGACCTTGTGATCCTTGTGCCCAAGCTTGAGATTGATTTTGAAATTGGGGCCAAGGTTTCTGCCAAGAATTCCAAGGTGGAGGTTGATTATACATTTGATCATGGAATCCTTGTGTCTGAGATCCCTGCCAAGGTCTTCTAGATACAAAGTTAAGAGATTCTGTGGAGTCTGTAGGAGTTTCTTCCTGAAAAATAGCCTTGAGACCAGGAAGAGAAGGACAATTTTTGGTCTCATGTTTCTCAGAACAAATAACACAGGTTTCTACAACTTTTACATCTAGAGGACACTCTCTCAAGGCATGTTTCTTCCTACATTTGGGACAAAAGATTGCCAAGGCATTAGATTCAGCCTTTTGCTTGTTTTGTATCTTGAGGGTGTCTATTTGTTCACTAAGACTCCCTAAGATGTCAGATTTAAAATCATCAAGAATGTGTCCTATTTCTGATCTACTTACTGTCCCAGAAGCAGATTTACTTGCTCTTGCAAGAGCAGGATCTCTTGGACCTTTGACAGTTTTGGATTTCCCTCTGGAAAGGTTGATACATAACTCAGATATTTCAGGTAATGTGAGTTGTGATATATCCCCTTTCCCATCATGTTAATGATATCCAACCATTCATCCCTAATGGTTTTCAACAAAAGAGCTTTTAAAGTGTCTTGATCTAGGTTTTCCATTTGTGCCCTTTTTATGTTGTATTTAAATCTTTCCAACAAATCTTCTAAGTTTTCATCTTCTTTTGTAACATCTTGAACACTTCTTCCTTATGATTAACCGGCATACAATAATCCAAGTATCTCTCTAGAAATGCTTGTTTCATGTCTTCCCATGTTCTAATAGAACTACTGTTTAAACTCATAAACCACTTCAATGTTGTTCCCTTCAAGGTTGAGGGAAATAATTTCAGTTTTTGAGCATCTTGAAGGTAGTCATAAGTCCTACACAGCACTTCAAATTCAAATAAGAAAGTTTCAGGATCTTCAGTTTTAAGTCCATAGAAGTTCGGAAGAACAGAAGGTGAAATGTTTTTCATGGTTGTATTAGTTTCTTCATCAAGTATAGGGAACCCAAAAGAGCTTCCTATTCTCCCTCTTCCTCCATCTGCACCTCTACCTCCTTCTCCTCTTCCTCCTTCTCCTCTACCTCTACCTCTACCTCCTCCAAATAATGTGTGTTCTCCATTAACAACTCCTCCTCATCCTTCTTCTGCCATGGTTGACTCTCCTGTGGAAGTAGAAAGGTTTGTGTCCCTAACAGGAGTCTTTAGATCTTCTTCTATAGCAGGTTCAGTGGATGAAGTGGAAGGTTTCTCTAGTGGAATAGGTGACCTTAGATCTTCTAGAAGTCCAAGATCAGTAAAGGATGGAAGATGGGTTTGAGTTGAAGGTGTACTAGTTCTAGGTCTAGATGAAACAAGTGGTGTTCTAGAAATCAAACTTCTACCTCTGCTGCTTATAAATATTCCCCTTGAATCTCTCTCCCTACGCATAAAATTGTTTTTGGATGCTAAGAAACAAAGGTTACCTAGTTTTCACTTCCCCGGCAACGGCGCCAAAATGTTTGGTCTCAATCTAGTCTCCTAAACTAAGCTCATTTAATTGTCAACCAGGATTTGTAAACTGCTGAAGTGAAATGTACCATATGTACCTAGGTGCTTGTTTCCTAATGCGTTGTGTGTAGTGTTTTGTGATGTTTTTGGTCTTTTATGTTGATTTATGATGTTTTTGGTCTTTTGGTGTTTTATGTTCACAATGAAAATGCCTAGAAAACTAATGGAAAGAAGTTGGTGGTCAAAAACAGAGTTAAGCCTAATGTATGGAATGGCAAATGCAATTGGAAACACTGAAGCAGAATCTGAACTATGACTAAATAAAAGCAAAAGCTTGATAATGAATTTTTAGGCAAATGACACAAACTAAACTTGAGAAATGATCACTAAATATGCAAATCCTCGAACTAAACAGTTAAACACTAATCTTACCATGATGCAACATTTTGTTCTAAGCTCTTCTATTCTATGACTAATTCCTAGTTCTATTCTGCAATTTAATTGAATATCACAGAACCTTTACTCAAAGAGTTATTGGTTTCTTTTTCAAATTAGTTCTTTTGAGAAAGAGCTCTGTTTATAAAATGATGAGGAGATTGCAGAGAGATTTTAGACCTTATAGTGATGTTGTCTTATGTTCCTATGGCTATAGATCATTTGTAGTTTTTAGAACAAGAAGATATTTGTGAATAATGAAGGCTATCTTGTTAATCCTAACAACTAGAGTAATCTATTGTGCAATGGATGACAATTTGAATATGAGATGCAAGTGTAATGAGTTAATCTAAGAATGAACCTAAGATGCCACTAAACTAGAACAATGCTGAACTATAAGTCATCATCAAACTTGAAACAAAGTAACTGAACATGAATTAAATGCAATGAAACTCCGGAGCATTCTAACTATACTAACATGCATTATTCTATGAAGTTACACAATCTGTTTTTTCATCATTAGTGATATTTTGGAAGAGTTCCTTCTTTTGGAAGAGGTAGAACAATTCTGACTGTGTACTTGAGTGCAATTGTAAGCAAATGGACTGAAAGAAAATGAAAAACTAAGTTATCACCTCCATACCCTACTCGTCATTATGATGTCTTGGGAAAGCGTTTAAGAGCAAGAACAGGGATGATACTTAGTATAAACACAAAACTAAATCATTCATTATCACAGTCATGTCTTGAACTTCTTAAGGATGTCTTGGAAGAGTTTCTTCTTGTGGAAGAGTGATTAGAACAAGTGTAACTTA
Source organism: Pinus albicaulis (assembly GCA_034641835.2). Classification (NCBI taxonomy): domain Eukaryota; kingdom Viridiplantae; phylum Streptophyta; class Pinopsida; order Pinales; family Pinaceae; genus Pinus; species Pinus albicaulis. Next base: position 200,838,650 of record CM076579.1, on the reverse strand, counting down.
TGATAGTGAATAACAAAAACTACAACTAACTCCTACAGTACTATAGCTATTCATCATTCATCATTATAATCTGTTGGAAGAGTGTCTTCTTGTGAAAGAGCTGGAATGAATATAACTACAGTAGCTAGTTAAAACAACTATAAATTCAACTCTTAATTCTACAATACCATATTCATTCAACATTCATCATTTTAATCTGTTGGAAGAGTGTCCTCTTGTGGAAGAGCTAGAATGAATACGACTACAGTAGCTAAAACAAAACAACTATCAATTCAAATGCAAAACGTAAAGGCAGCTAGGAAAACTTATCTAATTTACGCAAAAGAAATCCGTGCAAGAGGCAGGGGCCCTCTACCACTTGACGGCATTCAACTTCAAATTAAATCACGCCTTCAAAATAAATTTGTCTGCTCCATTAACGATGCAATAGTTTGAACATAACACTCTGCGTTCTCAAGAATGTATCACAGAGTTTAAACAAAATCTAGCAGCAAATCTAACATAAAATCTCCAACATAGCTCTCGGTCTCCCAAGAGTTTTTAAAGCAAATGCACGTAACAGTAATTACAAAAATTTAGGAATAATGTCTTTCCTTATCCGAATTATGTTAGGACTCTTTGAGGTGGCTACGTGAAGGAGAAAAGACATCTGGACTGAGACAGTCCTAGTAGGAGTCTTCTTTCATAAATGTGTTCCCACGTGCATAACCGTACCCAAAATCCATTTCTTCCTCCATGATGAGCAACGAACCATGTAGACACGACGTGGTTCATGCCCATATGCGGTTTTTCTCAAGAGGCCACCTGGAACATACTCAAACATGAAGGCAGCTGCAGAATCGCCGGTTAGCTACGGAATGTCTGCATTCTGCAGCTAGTTCCGGTCAAAATGCTTAACAATGGCAAAAATCACAAAATTCAACAAGTCAGTTATGTAAATCATTCTAGAAGTAATTTTAACTATATTTATTGATCAATTGGGTCTAAGATAGAAATGGACAAGGGAAAATGAGGTAAAATGAGGTGAAGGAAAGCACAAATTTGAGGCTCAACAAACATGTGTCAAATAGTCTACTAGTTCACATCTATTTAATGTTATACATGGACCAACAACTCAGAAAAGGAATGTTGTTCTAAGAAGAGAACAAAAAATAGAACATCCAAATGAAAATGAATGTCTCATTAGCTCATCTGGAGTGGTGCTAGAAGTTAACGAAAGGGGGAAGAAATTTTACAAAAGTTTGAGGGATCTAGTGGAATAAATATATAGACGTTCTTTCCACTTACAATACAAAAATCAATCCAATGATTCCAAGAACCAAATTTTATCTAAACTACAGGAAGAATTTCCAGAGAATTGGTCAATGAGACATGTTAGACTTTTAATAGCAAAAATATACAACAACTAAAAAGAAGGAATGAAAAATTAATATTCCTTTAAATGTTTGTCTAGAAATATTTATAAATATCACTTTTTTTATATTTAATTTTCATATATCAATATAAAAGTTAAATATTTTATTGTCACGTTACATTTTCAGGAAGATTATGAAAATCTCAAAAGATGAACGAGCTGATACCTACAATATGCCAATAGGAATGTCGAAAAAGGTGTACAAGGAGATGGTCAAAGAAATGGACAAAATTGCATCGCAGGAGGAGACATCTGAACAGCAACGTGCTTCAAATGTAATATGTAATCATTGAATTTTTCAGTCATTAGGTACAATAAATAAACAATTTAGCATTAAATATTAATTTTTGAGAATTTTCTTGTAGAAAAGAAAAGAAAATGGAACTGATTCAACACATAAAACATGACAACAAGGAAGAAAAGGGTTGATCTCTAAGTTTGTGATTAATTGCTACTTATAACAACTTAATTAGATTTCATTTTTGTATTTTTTAATTTGTTTTACAAAAGTCATCGTTGAATGTCTTTAAATAGGTGCTAACATACAAAGAAAAACCGCGAGATGAATTGATTGAAATTGGGCTAAATATGGGTTGTGGGTATATGTTGGCATATTAGAATTTAATTGTGTAATTTGTAAGCATCTATCGATATTGTTTCACTTAGCTCTGTCTATAATTAATAAAACAAAAACATCTTTTATATTAAATATATGATTTTTTATGGGGTATAAAACTTGTAGGAAACAAAGTATGGAACTGCGCCAATAGATGAAATTTTGAAAGATGGCATGATACATGGTTTTGAAAGAATGTGTATAGTTTATGAGTCAATTTTTTCTATGGTACGCCATTTTTATTTTCGATTTACATTGATGTATATTATTTAATATTGCAATTTTCATTATTCTCACCAATGTATATACACTCATTCCAGATTATTTTTATGTTTGTAGATGGAAGGTGAAGAAGAATAAAACAATCAACGCCGTGAACAAAACATCGTGAAAATAACCCAAGTTATGGAAGTATCTCTACCAGCGACACCAATTCAAGAGAAGAATGATGATCACTATGTTTGGATATCAAAGCAAGGTGTTTTATTTTTTCAAATATGTTTGTAAAATCAAACATTTTATTTAATGTAATGGACATAGTGTCCCAATTGAAAGACAAAGGGATAAAAATAACTGTCCATTTTGTATGATAAAGGTTGTCTTATATATATATATATATATATATATATATATAATCATAAAATATGTTTTAATTTATTCTATTGTGTTCTCCATTGTCACTATTGCATTCTCCATTGTCGTTCTCGAATTCACTAATAAAAATTTAATTCATATGAATATTTTTATAAGATATATATGTGGCGACTTTTGATGAATAATGAATTTTAAAAAACCACAATAATTTTGATATGATATTATTAATAAATTAATCCAAACAGCCCATTCGAATGCATTAATAAAAATGTAATTAATATGAATATTGTTATAATATGTGTCAAATTTTGATGAATAATGAATTTGAAACAATCATAATAATTGGATTGTCACAGGTCGATGTTTCTAAAAAAACAAAATGAAAACTGGTGCATGTCAGTAGTTGTTGACTGGTGCGTTTATGTGTCTATACGCACCGATGTCGTTGTACGATCTAGGGGCACCACACAAATACTGATACCAGTTATAAATTTTAGTGCATTTGTGTGATACTGTGTACTAGGGCATTTATGTATCTATAAGCATCGGTGCATTTTTACGATCAATGGGCACCGCACGAATACCGATACCAATTATAAATCTTGGTGCCTTTCTATGATACGACGCACCAGTGCATCATAAAGGTATACACACCAGTGCGTTGATACAACCTATGGGCACCACACAAATCCCAATACCAATTAGAATGGCTTCGTGCATTGTATGACCAACACTATGCCTAGTGCAGTCTTACACCTAAATGTCTCGGTGTGTTCGTTCGACTGAGACAGCCTCAGGGCATCGTCTTCATGTACACAACAGTGCGTTAAATCCAGAGTAGCGCATTGATGAAAAAACATCCGTAATAACCTCCAGCTGCCCATTTTTTTTTAGTTGTGTTGAAATTTTGTTAAAAGCTCCACCAAAACCTCCATAAACATAAAAAGGTGTTGTAGCAAATGTTGTTTTGACAATTTTGGCCAATTTTATAACACTAAAAGCTTCCTTTATAACCTCCACTAGAGGGTCTTTTCCTTGTAGTGGTTAGGCCTCGAAGCATGAAAACCCTTAATACACCATTATGACCAAGAAAAATATGGCAAAATATAATTGAATGTGTGAGAGGGAGAATAATTAAGCTAAAAGGGTGATAATTAACCCCTTAGAATGTACCTAAATATGGTGCTCATCATCGCCCCCCTACTAAATAGTTGGTCATCCTCTTAGCAACTCAGACTTGTTTCTTTATTTTTTTGAGCCTTGTGGCCTCTCTGACATCACAATGTATCATGGAAGGAGACCCCTCAGGTGAGTAATACCCTCAATTCTTTTATTCTTCCCCCAATTCCTTGTCCTCCTCATTTTGATATTTTACTTCACTTAGTCCCAGTAGCAAAGGTGGACTAAGTTTTAATCCAATCCATTTGGTCTTCATTGTTTTCATGGACCTTTTGTACAAAGGCTCTCTTTCTAGGGAAACACTAAATATGTCCAGTGTATGATACTCTACATTTCTTAGGCTAAGTGGGAGGCCATTCCATATTCTTTGACATGCCATCAGATACTCCTCGCCCAACAATCTAGAGATATCATCATAATGTGCAATTTCTTGTGCTTGGATATTGAGATATGTGTCTACAAAGTTAGCATCATTAGATGTCATTTGGTGGTTTTTTATGACCCCTATAGGGTTGATTAACTTTGCCTTGATTTGGAGAGGATTTTTTCATTCTCTCTTCATCACCTTTTTGACGTCCTATGCCCTGAATTCTTCATTTGTCATCCAAGAGGCTAGGTCCATTAGTTGCATATTCCCCAACCTAGAGTTTGGGTCCCAAATGTTCATATGAATTAGGACAATATTATGAAAAAATCAATAAATAGCATGTAATTCTTGAAAGGAAATGACCCATATGATGCTAGTGTTTTGATTTGGAACTGTATGGAATATGAATTTGAGGGATGCCTGTGTTGCATTGCCTCCATGCACAGGTCTTCCATGGCAGAAATCTGTTTGTCTTTTTGCTGTAGTTGGCCATTCAATCTTGCATTCTCTGCATCTGCCTCTTGTGGTTTCTCTTTCAACACTACCTCCATAATTCTGACATCAGATAAATATCTCCCCATCTTAGTGAGTTTCTCTTGCATGATCCCCACATATTACTCATTCTTAATTTTGGAAATTTTCATCCAGTGGTGGGTGCACGCTCTCTCTTTCTCTAGTTCATAAAACAAGGTAATTGAGATATTTTGAGGGATGATCCTCCATCCTTTAATGAATTTGTAATAGGAGCTCAAGTTTGGCTATGGGATAGGATGTTGAACTGATGTACTTCCTTTTGGGAAATTTTTTGGAGAGGCTGGTTCTTCCTTTGGTTCCTCATCTTCCTTCTCTTTTTTCTTGACTTTGGCATCCTACCCTTCAACTTCTGCCTCTTTTTCACCACCTTAGGCCTCCTTCCATTCTAAGGATGTATTTTTCTCTTTTTCCATGACTTTTTTCTCTTCCTATAGCACATTTTTATTTTCCTGTAGCAATTTCTGAGTTTTCTCTATAAAATTTTGTGTTTCCTGTAGCAAACAATGTTTTTCATGTTGCCCCTTCTTTCCTTTCTATTCGAGGACTATGGCCTTTTTTTTCTTGTTTGAGGGATGGTAGCCTCGAGGAGTGGCTTCTTGTGTAGGTCATAGGTTTGTTTTTAGGTGAAGTGGCCTCTTGAATATTTTCCTCCTATGGCCCTATTTATCCTTTCTTATTTGGTGATTCCTCAATTGTGATGGGGCTCTTAATTGGATTTTGAGGCCTCCCTTGTTTCTCCCTACAACTCTTCCTGATCCTAGATTACTTAGTGGTCTACCTCTTTCTCTTTTCTTTCAAAAGGGTGCTTGGAGTGGCTAATATGGAAGCGACTTCATTTTTAGTGGTCCCTACTGAAAGGTTACTTTGTTGAGGGGAGATATCATTTGTAATATTGTGGTCTAGTATCTCCTCATCTTCTATATTTCCATCCTTCTATTAATCTTTCTCTTCCTCTTAGTTTTCCTCATATTCTCCCTTTTAATCTGTCTCTTCATCCTCTTCTCGTTCTTCATCTACTCCTACATTTTTCTTGGGTTTTGCCTTTTTTCCATTTCTTCTTCTTCCTCTTCTTTGATGCCCCTTTCTTGAAGGCTAGAGGTAGTGGTCTCTCCAGGAGTGATGGTTTGTGTCACAATGAATGCTTCTCTATCCATGTAAATGAAGGTGGACCAAGGTACATGGATGTTGATTCTGTTGATATCATCTCTTACTATGAGTTTAATGAGACCATGATGAGCTAGGTGCTGATATTTTTTCACCCCTACCCTCTCGCTCATATCTCTAATTGAATGGAGGAGGAAATATGGGATAATTAGTTTATGATCCAAAGGCATATCCCCTTTGAACCGAAGTTCATCCAAAAATATAATATGGTACCCATAGACCACACTTACTCTACCCTCACAGGAGATATACTTCATGATATGGTAACCTACCTCATCCCATGGGTAAGGTAGAATTTCCCCTCTTACACCATTCTTATCTTAACTGTCTTGTTCATTGGGAAAGAAGAAAATCTTCTTTCAGATAGTACTAGAGACTCTATCCTCTCTGTTCCATTTAAATCCTAGAGGTAAGGTGGTGAATCTGCTAATGAGTTCATGGGTTATGTAATTTCTATCCATCTTACCATTGTGGTGGCCCTATCATTTGCTTGCGAGTGTAAGGCTAATACAAATTCTCGAGCCACTTCATCATCAAACCCTTTGAGTTGCTCAAAGAATCCCAACCACTGGTGACATATGAAGATGTCAATCACATGAGGGTGTAGTCTAATTCGTTTTATGTCTGTGATATCCCTTCTATTAAAGCTTCCCCCCATCTTGTGACTGTGTTAGAGAGGGGATTTCCTCTGGATTGTTTTCAAAAACACCATGATATGGGACAACAAAGGTTTCAAATTTATAGAAAATGGAGTTTTATTATCCCTACTCCTTTGAACAACTCTTGAATTTACTCAATCATGGATTGAATTTGTGTATATTATCATGAAAAATATTTGCAACTTGGTGGGGTGATGGCCACTTACCTTTGCAATTATGATGTTCTTTGACTTGAAGGATGGTGTTAGGGTGTCAATACACTCTGAGGTTGGATTTCATGACACTCTAACATTATATGGCCTTCCTAGAACTTCATGTAGTAGTAGAAGACTTTCTTGTAGCATGGGTTACATGTAAAGCTCGAACATGGATCTAAGATCCTCAGTGTTTCCTGTCTTTTTCCTCCTGTAACTAATCTCTAAATGCACAATAGAAGGAGGGAGAATGATCCACATTTTTTTCTAAATCGACCTGGCTTGGAACGTGATGGTGATGTGGATTTGGCATGAAGTTTCCTCATGTGGACCATTGGTCCCAATCGAGCCAATCATTAACTTTTTCCTCATAATTATCTCCCACTTCTCATTATCCCTCTCCTAACTGATGTTACAATGGTGGGTGCACGCTCTCTCTCTCTCTCTAGCTCATAGAATAAGGGAACTGAGATATTTTGATCGACCATAATCCCTCCTTTAATGAATGTGTAATATGAGCTCAAGTTTGGTTATGGGATAGGATGTTGAACTGATGTACTTCCTTTTGGTAACATTTTTGGAGAGGTTGGTTATTCCTTTGGTTCATCATATTCCTTCTCTTTTTTCTCAACTTTGGCATCCTACCCCTCAATTTCTACCTCTTTTTCATCCCCTTGGGCCTCCTTCTATTCTAAGGGTGTATTTGTATCTTTTGCCATGACCTTTTTCTCTTCCTATAACACATTCTGATTTTCCTATAGCAATGTCTGAGTTTCCTCTAGAAAACTCTGTGTTTCTTGTAGCAAATAATGTTTTTCATGTTGCCCCTTATTTTCCTTCTATTGGAGGTCTATGTGTTTTTTTTCTTGTTTGAGGGATGCTATCCTTCAAGAGTGGCTTATTGTATAGGTCTTAGGTGTATTTTTAGGTTAAGTGGCCTCTTGAATATTTCCCTCCTATGGCCCTATTTATCCTTTATTATTTGGCGATTCTTCAACTATGATGGGGCTCTTGTTTGGTGTTTTAGACCTCCCTTGTTTCACCCTGCAACTCTTCCTGATCCTAGAGTACATGGTGGTCTACCTTTTTCTCTTTTCTTTCACAAGGGTGTTTAAAGTTCGTAATATGGAAAGCACTTCCTTTTCAGTGGTCCCTAGTGAAAGGCTAGTTTATTGAGGGGAGATATCAGTTGTACGATTATGTTCTAGTATCTCCTCCTCTTCTATATTTCCTTTTTTTCTATTCATATTTATCTTCCTCTTATTTTTCCTCTTCTTATCCCTTTTAATCTTTCTCTTCACCCTCTTCTCATTCTTCATCCTATCCTACATTTTCAGTGGGTTTTGCCTTTTTTTCCATTTCTTCTTCTTCCTCTTCTTTGATTCCCATTTCTTGTAGGCTAGAGGTAGTGGGCTCTCCATGAGTGATGCTTTGTGTCACAATGAATGCTTCTCTATCAATTTAAATGAAGGTGGACCAAGGTATAGGGATGTTGATTCTGTTGATATCATCTCTTACTATGATTTTAATGATAACATGATGAGCTAGGTGCTGATATTTTTTCACCCCTACCCTCTCACTCATTTATCTAATTGAATGGAGGAGGAAATATGGGACACTTGGTTTCTGATCTAAGGGAATATACCATTTGAACCTAAGTTCATCCAACAATCAAAAATTGTACCCATAGACCACACTTAGTTTACCTTCAAAGGAGATACACCTCATGATATGGTAAGCTACCTCGTCCCATGGTTAAGGTAGAATTTCCCCTCTTACACCATTCTTATCTTCAATGTATTCTTCATTGGGAAAGAAGAAACTCTTATTATAGGTATTAATAGCGACTCTATCCTCTCCGTTCCATTTAAATCCTAGAGGTAAGGTGGTGACTCTGCTAATGAGCTCATGGGTTATGTAATTTCTAGCCATCTTACCACTGTGGTGGCCCTATCATCTGCTTGAGAGTGTAAGGCTAATACAAATTCTTGAGCCAATTCATCATCAAACCTTTTGAGGTGCTCAAAGGATCCCAACCACTAGTGATATCTGAAGATGTAAACCACATGAGGGTGTAGTCTAATTATTTTTATCTCTGTGAGATCCCTTCTATTAAAACCTCCCCCCATCTTGTGACTATGTTAGAGAGGGGATTTTCTCTGGATTGTTTTCAAAAACATCGTGATATGGGACAAAAAAGGTTTCAAATTTACAGAAAATGGGGTTTTCGTATCCTTACTCCTTTGGGCAACCCCTGAATTTACTCAATTATGGATTGAATGTGTGTAAATTATCATGAAAAATATTTTCAACTTGGTGGGGTGATGGCCACTTACCTGTGCAATTCTGATGTTCTTTGACTAGAAGGATGGTGTTACAGTGTCAATACACTCTAAGTTTGGCTTGCATGACACACTAATATTTTTTGGCCTTCCTAGAGCTTCCTGTAGCAGTAGCAAAATTTCTTGTAGCAAGGGTTGCATGCAAAGCTCGAACATGGATCTAAGCTCCTTAGTGTATCATGTCTTTTTCCTCCTATAAATGATCTCTAAATGCACAATAGAAGGAGGGGGAGTTATCAAAACTACAAGTTTTTTCTAAATCGAGTGGGCTTGGAGCATAATGGTGATGTGGATTTGGCATGACGTTTCCTCATTTGGACCATTGGTCCAAATCGAGCCAATCATTACCTTCTACCTTAGAATTAGCTCCCACTTCTCATTATACCTCTCGTAAATGATGTTACGGCTCCATGTGGCATGAAAAAGCCAACAAATTTTCACTTTAACTATTTGAGGGTGGCCAAGTTAATTGGCCACCTTTTTGCATATTAAATTCTCTTTTCTCGACATTTACTCATTTAGTAAAATGATGCATAGTGAGAGGGTGAGGGAGCCATACATGAGCCTACCTGATTGCTTATTAATGGAAGTATCCTTTGATGTAGGGATATGGAGCATTGTGATCGTCACAAGTGATTTGTTTTATTTTCTATTATTTTATTTTTATTCATTTTCTGAGTGAGGAGATTATTTTCTAAGTGAGGTGCTTATTGTCTTTTCTTGCTGATTCTTCTTCCAGTACCTCATGGAGACCCTGGGATGCTACTTCTTGTATAGCTTCCCTTGTGGAATCCTCTGGTGATCTTCAATACCACACTTCAACATTCATCTCATGCCTTTCTGATGTGCTGATTGCATGCACATATTTTCTATAGGAAGTGATCATATTCCAGTAGCAGTTCCCTTGTTTTATTTTTGGAGCTAAACTGTCTTAAGGATGGAAGAAAAATGGTGTAGGGATTTTAGGGTTAGTGGTAGGAAGTGAATGGAGTGGTGTGGTTGAGGAGGATATGAGATAAGAGGTCCTTTGTGAGGATTTAGCTAAACTAGCTCACAGTGGAAAAATAGAGGGTTTGATGAGTGAATCTTTATGCATGGGATGGAGTGATGGTTAGGGACCATAAACATAGGTAGAAAATTATTTTTCATGTCAATTTGAGGGTTAGGTGGACTTGGGTGAGATCATTTATTGTCAGGTCACTATCTTGTAGCATTACAGGGTTTCCTAGGATATGTTGTAACACTATAGAGAGTAGGAAAAAAATGGATTTTTTTTCTCACCTGGTGGGAGAAATGGATGAATTAATGCATGGTGCGGTTGTTGATTTATTGGGTAGGTAGAGAGAGAGAGAGATAGAGAGAAGGAAATTTTCTCCTATTTCCAAATTTTCCCTGATCAGGAACCTATAAAATAGAAGAAGTATAGTGCATAGGTGTTGTGTCATTCTTTTGATTTTTTGGTTTCCTTTTTTTCTCTTTGAAGACAGGTGGGTTGCCTCAACAGAGGTTTCACCCCAAAAGCCTGCCTTGGGTGCATCAAAGAGGGTTTCACCCAAGGAAATTTTATTTCTCTATTTTTTTGCTCCAGGGTTTCCTCAGGGAGGTTTTCAACCAAGGAGTTTGCCTTGGATGCCTTGGAAAGGTTTCCCCCATGCCTCTTTATTATTTTTTTTTTATCCTTTTCTAGGAAGATGAGGTGTTGGAAACTATGGAGCTTCCAATTACATTCAACTCCTTGTTTATTGTATTTATAAATTCAGCCTTAGGCAGAGGTTTCTTGTACATATTTAGTTTGTAATCATTGACAGTAGAGGGATGGCCTCCTCATCTATGTTTTTAATCTGAAAAAAACCCATTTTCATGGAATTTCCCCACTTGATAAGGTCCTAGCCATCTATTCTTTAACTTTTCCATGATTTCCTTGGATCTTGAGTCATAGAGCATAGCCCAATATCCTTCTTGAAATTTCTTCTCTTTGATGTGCTTGTCATTCCAAACTTTTCTTTGTAGCTAGATCACTTATGTGTGAAGGAGGACCTACATTCTAAATTCATCCAAATCGTTCAGCTCAAGCAACCTTTCTTGTTGGGCCATTGTGATGTCCTTGTCCAATTGAGCTGCCATCCTTAGGGTGTTATATTCAAACTCAATGTAAAACAAAGCTTTCTTCCCATAAACTAGACAATATGGAGTAAGCCTTGTATTTGTCTTCCAGGTGGTATTGTAAGCCGAAGTGGATTCCACCAATATGTCTACCTAATCTTTCCTATTAATGCTAATAAAATTTGGTTAGGATGTTCTCCAAGGCCCTATTTGTTACTTCCACTTGGAAATTTTCTTGAGTGTTATAGGAAATGGAAGTCTTGTGCTTTATCTTGTGTTGAATCATGAGGTTCTCAAGTATATGAGATGTAAATTGATCCCCCTAATCAATGAATGGCTCTATGGGGTATCCAAACTTGTAAAACCCATTATCTCTCAGAAAATCAACCACCTTGTTTTTTGTTGTTTCATTTACAACCCTTGTTTCTATAGAATATGATATATCTCTTCTACCACAATGATTTATCAATGGGTCCAATGAAGTCCATGCCCCACATGTCAAATGACTCTAAATCAACTCGATTTTTTATAGGAATTTCATCCCTCGATGTAGGCCTCCCCATCCTCTGACATACTGACACTTATCACATCTACTAGTGTATATCTTGGCATCCTAGTGGAGGGTAGGCCAATAATATCCTACTTGCAAAGTTTGTAGAAATTTGAATAATAGATGAGTTATTCACCGAGATTATCCTGATTACACACTATTTGAGCTTCATGCATAATATATAACCTCTTCCACCATTGATCATCAATTTGCGGAATTAAAAACAATCGCATGCGCACATTGAAACATTAATCAATCACACATATCAACACAATATGTAATGGGGAAAGCTTACAGCTGAAAACCCCCAAATATTTGTATATTATAATGATATAGAACATGTAACAATCATAGTACAAACTCCTCACAAGCTCTCAGCACTACCTCCAATTGTTACACACTAACTAGTTCAGATATGAACAAGTCACAAGTTCAAATCTCCTCCACCTGTTATCCTGCCTCTACTGCGCAATCCAAGATGGTTAATTGTGAGATCCAAGTTCGAATCCCCTTGGCTTGTACTACGAAATCCTCATTGGAAATCTCAATCAATGTGTGTGCAAATCTCATGCACAACTATAGTCACAACTGATAGTAGACTCACCCTTTCACCCACCTCTAACACTGGTCTCCATTGAACTGTCCATGCACTGCAGTTAACTAATGTATTCTTTAGTTGATTTATGAGTTAATAGTTAGTGAATTAATTAATAATTAATTCACACCACTCATCACTAGTGTATTTATCAGTTAGAATAAATACAACTAGTTCAACTAAGTTAAACCAAACATAACTCCATCAACTGTCTCATCAACTCCACCAAACTTTGCCACATGAGTTCTAACTGAAGTCAACCATGCAATAGATCAACTAAACCCTAGGAATAGCGTAATTCCTTCTGTCAGCTGCATGTGCCACATCCGTAGCTCGAACTGAAGTGCTGCAAGAGGATAAGATAATGCTTATAGTCCAAATATTATTAAGAGCTAATAATATTGGACTGATCTATTTTTAGACTGGCAGTCTAAAAATAGACTCCGCCCAGTATGTCTAAAAACAGAGGTCCATCTATTTTTACCAACTTGACCAAAAATCCACAAATAGCATCCTGCAACTCATAGACCATGATCCATATGTCTAAAAATAGACTTTGCGCCAAAAATAGCCTGCGGGCCCACTTAGTGAAGGCGACTTCTTTTCACTAAGCTCCATCATCTTGTTGCATTCTCAACAAAGGTTTGAAGGGTGTCTTCTTAGAAGAAAAATTAACCCAATAGGGATCATCATGACATCCCAAGAGGATGTCCAAGACCTCCTCTTCCCTCACACATGTTATGAAAATTTGATTCAGACACAATTTGAAGAGAATGCCACCAATCCAAGAGGAAGGGGTGTTTTTCTTTATAATCCTACTATTTTCTTTGGATCAAATTTTTGGAGGAAACCTATCAGAAAACCAAGGAGAGAGTGATGAGATAGCGAATATATGTTCATATAGAAGCTGACCATCCACCATTCCTTCCTCATATCTAGATAAAGTTATTATGGATAAGAAATATGCAACAACATTTTCCATTCCTCATTTATCAACAATTGTCAAATCAAATTGCTGCAATAACAAAAACCATCTAATGGTTCTAGCGTTGACATTGCATTTATTCATTAAGTACTTTATTGTTGCATGTTCAGTATGTATAAAGGTCTAATAACCAGTAATGTAGTTCCTGGATTTTTTTAGGGAATGGAAAATGGCTAAGAGCTCCTTTTCAGTGACATTATTGTTAATTTAAGCTTTGGAAAAATTATTTCTAATGAAATAGATAGCATAGGGTAATTTGTCTTGCATTTTCACCAGGGCTTCCCCCACAACTTTATTTGATGAATATGTATGAATGTGGAAGGTTAGAGCCAAACTGGGACCTTGAAGAATAGGGGAAGTGCTTAGCTTTTCCTTGATGAGACCAAAATCCTCCTCACAAAGAATAGACCAAAAGAACTCAAAATATTTGGCCAAAAATCGAAATAATGGCGAAGCCACTTCCCTGAAGTCCATAATGAACCTCCTATAGTAGTGATCCAAACCTAGGAAAATTCTAACATATCATTACTTTTGAGGAGTAGACAACCTTTTTATGACGGTGATTTTTTTTGGGTCTACCTATATTCGTGCTTATTATACCAAATGGCCTAGGACTATCCCTACCATTTTTAGAAATTCACACTTTTTCGGAATTCAGGAGAGAGGCATTTAAATGCACTTCCTCAACACTTTTCCTAGATTGGAGAGAGCCTCCTTGAAATCATACCCATAGGGTGTGAAATCGTCGATGTAGATCTCTACCGAATCATGGACTAGTTTAGAAAAAATGCTCATGGCTACTCTCTGGAAAGTATTAGGGACATTTCATAGGCCAAAGGGAATGAATCCATAGGCAAAGGATCCCGAGTGACATTTGAAAGTGGAATTGTCCCAGTCCTTAGTGCTAATTTGTATCTGGTTATACCCAATTAATCTAACCAGGAAAGAGAACAACTTCTTTCCTGTAATACCATCCAGGAATCGATCGATGAAGGGCAAAGGGAAATGTTCCTTTTTAGTGGCTTTTTATAGTTCTCGGTAGTCAACATAGATTCTCCACTTGCCATTTTTCTTTGGGACTAGAAAAAGAGGAGACATCCACTCAATTCTTGATATGGGGTAGATGAAACTTGCATCCAACAACTTTTGTAGTTCATCCTTCACTATGTCTTTTAAGGCTGGGTTCATCCTCCTTTCGGGCTAGTGCACATGATTTAATCCCATTTTATTATAAATATGATCTTTGCACAACAATGTATAGACCCCTTTCATGTCCTTGTAGTCCTACGAAAAATCATCTATGTTTTCCTTTAGGTGTTGGCACAATTGCTGTTATTCTTTGGCGAAAAGGGAAGAGTTAATATTTAGGGATTAGGCAGGCCAAATCGAATGTCTTGGTGGATTCATAGGTTGATTCAACTCAGCTCAATCCAAGTGTGGATTTCAGATTCTTTCACTAGGTAATCGAGTGGAATGGAAATGGGAGGTTGGATTTGAATGATGTGGTCAATGAGAACATGCTCATCAAGTTTCCCCCTCTAAGAACAATATATGTGGTACAAATGGGGTAAGCTGTGGTACTTTAAACTTCATCATCTTCCTCTTCATCTTCCAACCACAAGGGTAGGTCATGGTCAATGGAAGGCTGGGTAGGATGATATAATACCAACTATTTGGATAAGGGTACATTCTTGATAGTCACATTGACAACCCTACACCTAATATAAGCATCGACAGTGGCCAACCAAGGTCTTCCTATAATAAGAGGATATCTGTCAAACTTGATTTTTGGCTGGCCGACTAGGAAATATGTGGGGTTCTCCCAAGAGTCAATTGAGACCATAACATCCTCAACAATTCCTTCTATAGCTACTTTGGATTTTTCTGCAAGTTTCATAATAATGGTGGTCTTTCTCAATGCTCCTTGAAGGTTGAGTTTAAGCATATTTTCCCTAGTCATCACATTTATTGAAGCCCCAAGATCAATCAAAGTGTGGTGGACTATCACACATTCAATGTGTACATCTAATTTTGGACTTCTAGGGTACAGGTACTTTGGGAAGATCACCCTTCCCAACATTAAGTCAAAAAATTTTCCCACAACATTGATGGTCGGGGTACATATCTTATTTCTCCGAGGTTTTTGAAAGAATTTTTCTGTGATGAGCCTATTATAAATAGGGAGATCATTAATGGCCTAGAGAGGGGGTATTTTCACACTCAAGTTTTTCAATTCTCCCAGGAACCTAGTGTCTTCTAGGGTGTACTGACTAGGGTGGATCACTCACTCCAAAAAGGAAGGTTGATTGGTCTGAGGGGTTCTCTCCTCATTTTCCTCCTCAGACTCTATAGCTGGAGATGGAGGATGAATGTATGGAAGTAATATTCCAGTTATAAGGTTATTTTCATGTATTTCCATAGCATAAGCTAGATAGGATGTTTCCCCACTATAGACCTATTTTTCCTTCTTGTTGTTCAGGTTCAGATTGGGATGCGCAGGCATATGAGAGAAATTATGTGGAGAAGAATGAGTGAGATGAGGTTGAAGTTGGGGTTTAGGCAGTAAAGGAGGAGGTTGTCTATGTTGGGACCTCCACCCTTTTCATGTGTTGCTACACTGGGGTGGTTGACAAACATATCGTTGGAAAGGTTGGTTTACACGCTGAAGGTGATATGGAAGGGTATAAGACCAAGTATGAGGTGTAAGCCATGATGGAGGAGTGGATGTGTACCAAGACTGCATAGGTGCATTTTGGATTGTATGGAAGTAGGAGTAAGGTGCACCTTGCATGCCTTGCTGATATGACCGAGGCCCTTGAGACCATATCTGATTTATGAAACAAAGTTTCTCTGGTCCTCCTTCCTCACCTTTATATACATCTTTGAGACTAGGTAAGGAGGCACACTTATCTCTGGCATGATTCCCTTAACAGACTAAGAAAACATCTATGAAATTTAGTGGAAATTCATTGTGAGGGTTTTTTTCTGGTAGATTTATGGAAAAAGATAGCTAAGGCCCTATCTACTTCCTCTTTCTTCCTCTTGATATTCATTATGTCCATTTTCAAATCAAATGTATGCAACATATCACTTTTTAAGTCCTCTAACATATTTATAATCTCATTCTTGATGGAGGTGGAAGAGGAAGGAGTGTTGTTCATGCTTTGGCTAGCTCTACCTTTCTTCATAGCTTCCCTAGAGGGGTTTCTAAAGACAATTTTCATGTCCTCTTAAGGTAGCTAGTAGATGTCTCATAGACACAACATATTAAGGGTTTCTATCACATCTATCTTGATCCCTTGGAGAAGTACGTCTCATTTGAGTGATCTGGGATCAAGGGTGAACTTGGCTCTTTTATAGTTAAGCTGGAATCCTTCTTCATAATCCTCTAGGGATTCATCAGGACCCAGAGTCATCCTAAATATATCCTCTTTGGTCTCTTTGGACCTGAAGTAGTCTCTATATTTTTTGTTGAAGGAATCTTGCATCTGTGCCTAGGTAGTGATATTGTTCCCCGTCAAACCCATGAATTAGCAAAAGGTTGCATCCTAGAGGGTAGATGGGAGAAATTTTAGCTTCTGATCATCTCAGGCATAATCATAAGTCCTGTAGACAACAACAAACTCAAACATGAAGGAGTTAGGATCCTCAAAAGTAAGGCCATAGAAATGTGGAAGGGCTGAGGGACTGATGTTCTTCATTTAAGTTTCATGACCAGTTTCTCTAATGGTAAAGATTCCTTTGGCCCTAGTTTCTACCATGGCTTGAATTGGTGAAGTAGGTTCCTCAGGTGAAGCAAGTTCCTCTTCTTCTCCAATACATTCTTCAAATTTTTCATGTGGTTCACATATACTATCTTCTACCTCACAGTCATTGAATAAGAGTGAAGGGTGAGTGTGTGGGGATGTGGGGGTTTTTCTTAAGAATCTTCCTTGGTTATCCCTACTCCTCCAAGGCATTAAATCTAAAAAAAAAATTGTGCTTTTTGAGTATTTTGGAACTAAATGTAAAATAAAAAGAAGAAAAAAATGCTACAGAAGAAACAAACATCTACTTAGAAACTTCCCCGACAACGGTGCCAAAAAGTGGTGAGCCCTGGTATTGCACCAAGAGTGTTGCAACTCCCATAGGCTACCAAAATTTACTTTATCAACCCGAGGTTCATACAAACATGGAGGTGACAATGATATATGCACAACATATGAGTTATACTCATGCCATCCTCGTCTATGTTCTACAATGAGGTGCTACTCCTAACATTACTTATAAGAAAGCAAGTTCGTCAAAATTCTAAATGTATTTTAAGACTAGAAAGAAATTGTGACCATTAATTTATCAACAAGGAGAGAAACTACACTATATCACATTGATTCATCTAGATATTTTCAAGAAAGAGAAAATCACACTTATGCTAACGCAAGAAAGGAAATTACACTAAATAGCATTCATAAGCTAGTTTGTTGAATTGAACTACAGAAACGGAAACTAATTTATAGCACACATACTAAATCAAATGACTAAGTCCTATCTACTTAACCTTAAATATTGTGTTTTATTATGCATCTATTAATGAACTAATCACACTCCAAAATGACTTTTTTTTATAGCAAAAAAAAGCAAGTTTTGAAGTGTTCTAATAGGGACCTTGGACCAAGTGTTTAGGGCTGAAGGTATATTGGTGGCTTGGCTATGACTAGATGAGGTGAAGGAGTGATTTTGGGCTGAAGGAGATAGTTTTTGGCATTGGTACAGGACATCCTATAGTGCTATAAGATGTCCTGAAAATCTATAGGAAACAGGCCATGTGGAGTTTGAGGCTAGAAATGGTGAGAAAAAGGTTGGGATAGGTGGGGTGAATGTGTATAGAGGTAGAGGAAGAGTATCCAACCCATTTTTTAATCTCATAAATCTTCACAAAGCATGTCTTGCACCCTCGAGGTTGCTCTCTGGGATTTGGTGGTGTTATTCAAAAACATGGTTGTAGGTGATTTGGATAGAAGGTGGTTGATGAAGGGTGAAGACTGAATATGATGGTGTTGAAGGGGTCCTCCTCTAATTTTCTATTCAAAATTTTAATTAATCTTCATGTTCATGCATTCATCATTGACAAACATATCATAAAAATGGTGGAAAAGATGAGTTGAATTCACATAAACCCACCTGTGCAACTGAAACATAAATATAGTTATCCATCTACAACATGTTCATGATAAGAAAATTAAACTCTCTAGCTTTTCCAAGAAATCATAAACTAAAAATATATTTTGGTCTGTGGTGGAAGTCCTTCCTTCTCAAGTTCCAATGGAAGAGGTGAGAGAGAGATGCTTAGCACATAGTTTTGAGGTTTTATATGCTACCCGACATGAAATGAAGGAAACTAACTACTGCAACATGAAAGAAAACACAAGTACACAAGAGAGACTAAGGCCAATGGATTGGGCCCTAAACCACAACATCATCTCCCTGAAACTAAATCACTAGATAAGAAACCAATTGCTCATTTTATTGCATAATCAGTCTTGTAGATACCATATGAAAGTTAGAATGTCTAACACAAAATCCAATATTTCTCTAGCTATATCCAAAATTTGAATCATAGTGAGTTCTTTCTCTGGCCTATTTACGCTAAATGATAGCTATCAAAAACTCCCTAAAAATTAGGTATGTGTTCCCTTGGAACTCAAGAATAATATAGCTTGGCTCCCTTTGATATTTCACTTTCTTGGATGCCTCTCATTTCCAGTTTTTGGAGGAGATATTGGTTTCATTTAGGATTTAAGGACGTGGTCAACCCTCCTAAAATCACTCCTTGTTGTCTACTACGAGGCCTGATTGTGTAATATTCCTAAAACCTGGCATTATTCCCCCAATATTTCTACATTTAAACCACATTAGGCCTCGAAGCATGAAAACCCTTAATACACCATTCTCACTAAGAAAAATGTGACAAAATGTGATTAAATGTGTGAGAAAGAGAGAATAATTAAGATAAAAAGGTGAAAATTAACCCCTTATAATATAACTAATGATGGTTCTGATCACGTTACATATTAGGCTTGATAGGCTATGTTTGACCTATTGGGTTGTTATAACAATATGGGTAAAATGGTGATAATTTATTTTTAATTTCTTTGTAATCGTGGATTTATTAAATCATATTGAGCTTCAAGACCTCAATATGAAAAAAAATTGTTTTCTTAGAATTTCGAACTTTAAAAAATAACAAAAAGTGTGGAGATCCAAGATAACAATTAAACCAAAAAAAAGAAAGAGAAGATTCAAGACATTTCATGGTGCATATTAAGTTTAAATTTCAGTAGGTATTGGTTGTTGCAACCACAAAAATGAAAATTAGGTAATGATGGATAGCGAAGAGAAAATTTATGTGAGTTTGTGAATAAACTAACGAGATGGTGTATTATTTGTATATGATCTGTTGTAAATTTTGTAATAAATAACCAATAATGAATATATTAGAATAATTTAAGTTAGTGGTTCTTGACGTTCTCCCGCGCGGAGAGAGCATATCGCTAATTTAATTATGAGTACATTACATGTTGATATATCTTGTTGTTCTTTAGTGCTTTAAGTGTGAATGTAAAGAAATTTCAATTGTATAATTGACTGTTGAATACACTAAGTACCCAAGAAGCATCAATTTTAAAAGTTTTTTAATGATGCCCAAAGGAAATAATGTTTTAAATGGAGGTCAAGTGGTAGCTTGAAGTTATGTGGTGAAGAAAGAGAACTTTATGAGAGATTCGAGAGTGAGTGTAAGTGTTTATAAAACCCATACCAAAAAAACGTGACTTGAATGTGGATTATATGTGTTTCTTGTATTATTATTTCATATGTAAGCACTAAGGGAGGGACATGGAGATAATGCTTCCATGCTGATTTTATAAGTGGTTTGAGATTTGTAGGAGCTTGTTGAGATATTTATTCAACTACTATCTCTAAGATTAGAATTAGTTGGATCTCAGTCCAACTATATATATGTATGTATCATTTTTTAGAATGAAAAATAGATAAAATAGTTTCCCATGTCTAAATTAATTCCCCTTTATAATTGATAGGGAATGTAGATGAAAAAATCCTTGCCTACATGAGGGTAACATTGTTAAATAAATTAATAAAATATATCTAGAAAATTGATTTATAGGAGGTGTAGTTGTTGTCGATATTTATACTATAAAATCACTGTAACACAAATATATATAGATTTTCCATAATCTCTACAAAATATATTACTAATATAGTCTCTACTCATTACCACCTTAATGTGATTGGGAAATTGAGAAAATATTCCTTTTGTGAATTATGATTGCATAGATGATGCCCAATTGGATTATTTTAGGGTTTAATACCTAGTAACCAATTGTATTTTTCTAGAACTAAGTATAATCTTAGTAACGAGATATTCCAACAATAAATTCATTCTTGTCACAATTAGTTGCTCCAACAATAGATTCAATATCCTAACTAATTGTTTTATTTTGTATTTAATCTCTCATTTACCTTCGAGGACTCATCCATCATTTTACTCATAGTTGTGATTGTACATAAATTCCTTTAAGTCTCTAAGAAAAATAATATGAAATGGATGCATTCATAAATGGAGATTTAGAAGCATATATGATCCAGGTGGATATTGGTGGCAACCCACCTATTCCACTTGGGGCCCCACCATTGTCTCTTTAATTTTTTCAGTTTCAGCATAACTTACTATTTTTAGCAGTTTTCCGGGTCCTGAACTTCTGGAGCAGTTTTGAGGCCCTAAACAATGTTTTTTGGGCATCGCGCCTCCAATAAAAATCATTCCATTCCAGAATGATATTTGTGGCGAAAGTTGTAGTCCTCGGATAGAGCTTTCTAATGATGTATCATGTGCGTCAAACGAAAATAGTATGCCAAAGTTACGTCCCTGGGAAGTTGAAACGCCAATTTACCCAAACGGGGCCCATAGTTTTGGCGCTTCATCTCCTAGGGTTAGGTTTTTGGATGTTGAGGGTTCTCCATTGTTTCTCAATAATAAATAGGCCCTCGAGCCTCATTGTAACTTAGTTCAGAGGCCTGTAGCCACCACATCTCTTCTCAGAGATAGCTACTACTGCCCTAGCTAGTTTTATTTCTATTCTGTCTGTAAGCAAATTTCAGTTCTTTGATATTAATGAAATGAAGTGTTATTTCCGCTGCATCTTTTTATTTATGGTTATATATTTATTCTGTTGTGTTCCTGCATAAATCCGGATCAGTGGTATCAGAGCGGTCTGCTTTTTCTCGATCCTTCTTTGCATGTCCCCAACGAGGTCGGGGTATAAGGAGCTAGGGCTTGATCTGGTGGAACCTTTGCAAGATCAGCCTCGTAAACCTCGACGGACGCCCATGGGGGACGAAAAGAAAGATGAGGGAGCAGGAGATCCTATCAAAATATTGCTCGAGGGCCTCCTCGAGCAATATGGGCGTGATGATGGATAACTTTATCGAGATCCTTTCGACGGTACGCCCACCGACGGCGCATACGCATCCGGCGACCACTGCGGAGGGTGCGACTCCTTTTAAGGTACAAGTAAATTTTGACATTCCCATATTTGAGGGTCAAATAGACGCAGATGCCGTAGATAGATGGTTGAATCTGTTAGAAGGATATTTCTCGGTTCATGACTTTTCAGACCGGGAGAAGATTATTTTTGCACTCCTCAAAACTACCCCCCATGTTAAGGACTGGTGGGAAACCTACTGTGAGAACAAGGACCAGACAAAACCCTCTCTGTTCTCGGTCGCACCAACTTGGAATTCTTTCCGAGACGCCGTCAAGGAACAGTACTATCCCGTGGGGAGCTATGAGGACAAGTACATACAATGGACCACGCTGCGACAACAAAGGGATCAAGATGTGCATGAGCTGACGAATCTGTTCCATACCTTGCGCACAAAGTTGGGTATCAAAGATTCAGAGAAACATTTGGTGCTAAAGTATCGCAGTTGTCTGCACAGATACATTCAGGAGGAAATGGAGTTCCTTGACATCTCCTCGCTTGGTACGGCATACCGGTAGGCTGCCAAGATTGAGCAGAAACTCAAGCAGAAGAAGCGAGACTTTGGATCTGCGAATCAAAAGCAAGGGAAAGGTGCTTCCAAACCGCATAAAAAAGGACAGAGCCAAGGCATGGCTGCTAAAGACAGCCCGTCAAAGCCACAAGAAAATAACATCACCGCAAAGCCAAAGAAGGAAACGGGAAAGTGGTGTGAGTTCCATAAGAGCTCCACTCACAACAAAAGTGAGTGTTGGGCCAAGCAGTCGCTAGTGGCCGAGATGAGGGCTTCTGAGTCAGATGCATGTTCCGACTCCGAATCAGAACCTGAAAAGGGGAATGAAAAAGGGAAACAGATTATTGATGCAGAGCCCAATGCCACTGTTGCCACTACAAAGATCCAGAAGGAGGAACTGAAAGATCCAGAGGAGGAGGAACATATTTTCCACTCCCAAATGTGGGTAAAGGGCTCCCTTGTACAATTCATTGTCGACAATGGGAGCCAAAAGAACCTCATTTTAGAAGAAGCTGTGAAGTGGTTGGGCTTGCCGACCACAGCTCACCCACATCCATACACCATCGGGTGGCTTCACCAAGGACGAGATCTCTGCGTCAGCCAGCAGTGCCACCTTCCATATAGCATCAAGCCCTTCACGGATGAGGTATTATGCGACATTGCTCATATTGATGTTTCTGATGTATTATTAGGACAACCATACTTATGGAAGCATCATGCTGTGTATGAGTCTCGACCTCGTGCTGTTATTGTTACTTTGGGAAATAAGTTGTACAGGATACCAGAGGTACCACCTCCTGCGGCTATCTCTTTGGTTACTGCAAAAAAATGCAGTAAGCTCATTTCCCAAACCAGAAATTTTTTTTTCCTGATGATCCGCCCCCAGGGAAAGAAGAAGACTGTGGCCACGACCTCCAGACAGGGCTCCTCTGCATGACAACAACAAATGGATAAGGTTGTGGAGGAGTACGGGGACATCTTCACCTCACCCACAGGGGTTCCTCTGCACTGTCAAGTCAAGCACCCGATTGATCTGACCCCAGGTGCGTCGCTACCCAATGGACCGATCTATCGACGCTCTGTTCTAGAAAATGATGAAATAAAGGCGATTTATGAGGCACATTGCAGAAGGGTCACATCGGACCAAGTTCATCGCCCTGTGGGAGCCCGATCGTGTTGGTACAGAAGAAGGATGGGACGTGGAGACTCTGTATTGACTATCGGGCACTGAACAAGATCACTATCTGGAATAGGTACCCAATCCCACAGATTGATGACCTTCTCGACCAACTCAAAGGTGCAAAATATTTCAGCAAGATCAACCTGAAGTCTGGGTATCACCAGGTACCAATTGAACCCTCTGATGTGTGGAAGACTACCTTCAAAGCCAAGGAAGGACTTTTTGAATGGTTGGTCATGCCTTTTGGGTTGACGAATGCTCCCACAAACTTCATGAGGATGATGGACGACATCTTGTGGCCATTCACCAACTCATTTGTAGTGGTGTACTTGGATGACATTCTGATCTTCAGCAATACTTGGGAAGAGCACCTTCACCACATCCGACAAGTCCTCCAAACACTGCGGCAACAAGTTGTGTGCCAATTTGGATAAGTGCATGTTTGGCATGACCCAGGTTCAATATCTGGGATACATTATTGATGAAAGTGGGGTGCATGTGGATCCAACCAAGATCCAAGTCATTCAGGATTGGCCAGCCCCAACCACTATAATAGAGCTTCGGAGCTTTCTGGGTCTTGCTAATTTCTACCGTAGATTCGTGTTGGGATTCTCTCTTAAAAAAGCGAGAGCAAAATTCTTTTGGTCGGAACCTCAACAGAAGGCGTTCACAGAATTGAAAAATCGCCTTTGTTCTGCCCCAGTTCTCACATTACCAGATTTGCAACAACCATTTGAGATCAAGACAGATGCCTCTGACTATGCTATTGGGGCAGTTCTTACTCAACAGGGACATCCAGTGGCATATCACAGTGAGACATTGTTGGAGACAGTTCGCAAGTATCCCACCTATGACAAAGAAATGTATTCCATTGTGCAAGCCTGTCGACAATGGAAGCATTACATTTTGGGGAAGGAAACAATCATCCACACAGACCACCGGCCCCTGCAGTTCATACAGACACAAGGGAAGTTGCAGAATGATCGCCATCAGAAGTGGTCCACATATCTGTAACAGTTTCATTTGAACATCAAGTACAAGAAGGGTAGCACCAATAATGTTGCAGACTGCCTCAGCCGACCACCGATCGTGGCGCTCACCACCGTGCTCAACTCTTGTGGGCACGAGACTTCTGATTGGCCGCTTCTCTATGAGAGTGACCCAGAATTCGGCCACACTTACAAGGCACTCTTGGGGGGCACGCAAGTTCCGAATTTTCACCTCCAAGATGCACTTTTATGTCACCTGGGACACCTTTGTGTTCCTTCAAGCGAGCGTGCCAAGATGATATGGGAAGCACACTACAGTCGAGTCGCTGGGCATTTCGGGTTCGAGAAAACAATAGCAATACTGCAGAAGTATTTCTATTGGTGAACCTTCGAAAGGATGTCGGGAAGCACATCAGATCCTACACTGCTTGTGCCATTGCCAAACTGACCATCAAGAAGCAAGGCCTATATACTCCACTACCTACCCCTAGTCGACCTTGGGAATCCATCTCCATGGATTACATGTCGGGCCTGCCCTCTACTAAGAATGGAAATGACTGTGTTTTCATGGTCGTTGTATTGATTCTCGAATGGCGATAACGCTTTGTGAAGAAAATCCTGGCAGAAGCCTTTGTTAAAACTCTTTGAACAGAAGTGTGGGTGCCTTTGGGTTCCAGTCTCTGCCAGTCAGAGATGCAGCAGACCTCAGCACATTTGGTATTCAGGGATATGTTGTTCCTGGCCTCAGTCGACACCATCCCCAACAGTGCCAGACAGAGATCGTCAACTGATGATTGCACATTCTGCATGCACATTCTTAACATTAAAGCATCACATGGTAATCTAGGCACCCTATGCTAATATAGTTATAACCGGGCTCTCCACAGTTCGATTGGCCATAGCCCCTTTCAGGCGGGCTTGGGATTCCAGCCACTATGTCCCATTGACATAGCCATGCCATTTGCAGCTGCTCAGGCCGATTCAGCTCATGTCCAGTCTGAAGTTGACAAAGCAAGTAGCTTCATCGAGCGCATTCAACACATCCACCAACACGTTCATGATATATTGGATAGAGCCAATGTGAAGTACAAGCAGCGCCATGATCAACACCAGGTGCTACACAACTTCCAGGTGGGCGACAAAGTATGGCTACATTTGCAGAAGGAGCGCCTCACTGGACCCCACCGAAAGCTTCGTCCGCTTCGATACGGGCCATACACCGTCACCAAGGCTGTAGGGAACAATGCCTTCAAGCTTAGTATTCCACCATTCCTTGGTCTGCACCTAGTCTTCAATGTGGATCGCCTTCGTCCTTACTTCCCACCTCTACTGGACACCTCGGACATTGCAGAACAACTCACACCAACAGAGTTAAATCCAGACTGCATGGAACATGCCCGGCCAGATTATCATGGACATACCGCTCGAGAACACCGCGGAAAGTCAAACATGCCTCGAGTTGTCAAAGCTGGCCAACTCCTGCACCAAGGAAAGTGGTTCACCAGGGACCAAGTTCAGCAGAAATTTCCTCCTCTCATGGAGGAACTTAACGCAATGGGGACCATTGCTTCCTAAGGGGGGAGGAATGATCCAGGTGGATATTGGTGGCCACCCACCTATTCCACTTGGGCCCCCACCATTGTCTCTTTCAGTTTTTTAGTTTCGGCATAACTTACTATTTTTAGCAGTTTTTCGGGTCCTGAACTTCCGGAGTCATTTTGAGGCCCTAAACGACGTTTTTTGGTCATCGCGTCTCCAGAAAATATCATTCCATTCTAGAATGATATTTGTGGCGAAAGTTGTAGTCCTCAGATAGAGATTTATGATGATGTATCATGTGCGTCAAACGGAGATAGTATGTCAAAGTTACGTCCCTGGGAAGTTGAAACACCAATTTACCCAAACGGGGCCCATAGTTTTGGCGCTTCATCTCCTAGGGTTAGGTTTTTGGATGTTGAGGGTTCTCCATTGTTTCTCAATAATAAATAGGCCCTCAAGCCTCATTGTAACTCAGTTCAGAGGCCTGTAGCCACCACATCTCTTCTCAGAGATAGCTACCAGCGCCCTAGCTAGTTTTATTTCCATTCTGTCTGTAAGCAAATTTCAGTTCTTTGATATTAATGAAATGAAGTGTTATTTCCGCTGCATCTCTGTATTTATGGTTATATGTTTATTCTGTTGCATTCCTGCATAAATCCAGATCAATATAAACTTCATATTGAATTTTGAAACTATATACAACTATTTTTTGTAATGAGTAAAGTATTGTAAATATAGATTCTGACTTTCGCAAATGGGTAATGTAGACCTGGGGGGATGATACCGAAAGGGAAGGAACCTTGTCCATGTCACGATTTTTACAAAATCTCCATGTTCTAAAAATAAAAAATAAAAAATAACTAAAGAAATTACAAGATAATTCCCCAAATATTGAAAGGATTTCTAGTAACTTGGAAAGAGGTTTTCCAACTTCACAGGAATACTGTCATCTATGGGACCTAGAAAAGAAAAAAAATGATATTCTTAGAATACAGGAGATCACATGGAAATTGAAGAGTAGGGCCACCTAGGCACGTGAGGGAGACCGTAACACGAAATTTTTCCACCATTATGAAAATCTCAGGAAAAATATGAATGTCATTTGGTAGATTGAGTCGACGGATGGTTATATCTTATGTTTGAAACATGATATCCAGATGCAAGTTGTCTCATATTTTTCATATTTTTACAAACGTAGGTTGGGGATTGATAGTTCATATCAAACATGGGCATTGGAACTATTCCCCCACATGTTCGATGAAACATCCAACGCCACACTATACAATCCTGTCTCCCGCGAAGAAATTCACTAGTCACTCAAAAAATTTGCGTAGGATAAATTCCCCAGACCTGACACATGGACGGTGGAGCTATAATTGCATTTTTTTTTAATTGATTGACACCGATCTATTGGAGGTAGTTGAATAATCAAGGATTTTTGGATTAATTTCAGGAAATATTAACTCCACTTTCATTGCCCTCATCACCAAATCCTCCTCTCCCAATTATTTCAAGGATTTCAGACCTATATCAGTCTGCAACGTTGTTTATAAGTAAATATTTATGGTGATTTCTCCTCAGATCTCTATTGTACTCTCTCCACATGTTTCTCATGAGAAATATGGTTTTCTCAGGGACTGCCTGATACTTGACGCCATTTCCATGGCACATGAATTCATCCACTCAATTCACACAAAAAATTTGGAGGCACTGGTGATGAAGGTGGATCTACATAAATCTTATGAAAATCTCGACTTGTCTTTCATCCACATGTACTACACAATATTGTTATGTATGCATACAATGTTGAGTGGATCATGGCATGCATCACACCTGTCTCATATATTTTCATCATAAATGGTCTTCCCTCGCATTTCTTCCTAGCTGGGTATTTCCTTCGTTAAGGATGCTCACTCTCCCCTTTGATTTTTATTCTTATCATGGATGGAATCAACCTCAAAATAAAAGATGCATAGTCATGAGGTATATTCGAGGGTCTGCACATCTCTCCTAGGGTGGTGGTCACACACTCTTTATTTGTTGATGATATCCTTGATTTTGGCACACTCTCCCAGTCACAATGGATTCCCCTTCATTACATATTCTTGAGATGTGGGGTTGCCTCTGACCTGGAGGTCAATGATGGAAAATCTGTACTTCTATCTTCCATTATAGATAGGACAAACATGGAGATCATGGTAGGAATTTTCAGCGTCATATCGGAAACTCTCACATATGGCTTCAATTACCTTGGTTTCTATTTGAAACTAAACTGTTCCCGTACCAAATACTAGACCTGGCATCTGGAGAAATATAGGAAACAATTGAACTGTTGGACATACAAATGGATCACTCTGGAGGGTTGTTACATCTGCATTCATGCTGTACTAAAACAGTTCTCAGTTTATTGGTCCCACCTTTTCAGGTTGACCTCGCACATTATTAGTTCCATAAATTCAATAATTACAAATATCTTGTGGTTTAGGGCTTGTGGACAACACAAAATACGTCTTTGTAGACTCGAATTACTCGCAATACCCAAAATATATGGTTTCTAGGTTTTATTAGACACTCGAGTTTTTGCATTGACTCTTCTGATTAAATCCTTACAGAGGGCTATCACTAGTACATGAATTTTTCCAAATATATTTCGTGCAAAGTATCTATATGGTTTGGGGCTCATACATATATACATAACACAAA
This sequence comes from Pinus albicaulis, assembly GCA_034641835.2. Classification (NCBI taxonomy): domain Eukaryota; kingdom Viridiplantae; phylum Streptophyta; class Pinopsida; order Pinales; family Pinaceae; genus Pinus; species Pinus albicaulis. Next base: position 200,809,892 of record CM076579.1, on the reverse strand, counting down.
TGTTTCCCATGAGTAGGGGCTCATATATATGGTAGGGTTTTAGAAATATCTTGGCACATTTTATTAGGGGGTTGAGTTGGGAGTTTGGTAAGGGCCATAATGTTCTACTAGGAATAGAGAACATTAAAGGCACCTTGTTGGACCTATATATCGATGAACATCTCCTACAAATATTATATTACAAAGGGTACTTTTTAAGCTAGATTAATTCAAAGTGGAAACAAGGTTGCCCAATTCAGAAGACTCCTGCTAAGTTGGGATTGTATGGACAGTCTGCATTGCCATGGAAAGTGTACATTGAAAGAATTAGATCGGTTGGATTTTTTCTTCATGCACATGGAGAGCAGATTGTTTTTTCTGTTGGGAATCACGATTGCCGTTAGACCAAAACCCGCAGGTGTTAGTCAACGATCGCATCGCCAGAGATAAGGATCCACGAAAGGCGGTTAGTCCATGTCGCGAAACACACGGGGAGTGTTGGTTTATCCAATGTCCAACAATCTCCCCCCCAACGCGAGCCGGGTGTGTATCGAACTCGTGACCTACGCTCTGATACCAATTGTTGAACCTCTAATTAAACTGAGAGGGGGGGGGGGGTGAATCAGTTTAATACATTCCTGATCTCTTAAACTTTTCATTAAACTTATTTACACCTTCATTTCAAAATCTATTTGATGTGAGAGTAATTTTAGAATGTAATCAGAAAGTATTAGTTTAATAGAGCAGTAGACTTAATATGAGAGCAGCAGGTATTAAGAAAATGATACATATCAGATCAATACATAAATATCATGCACAGAGACACCATATATAAGTGGAAACCCATAAAGGGAGAAAACCACATCTTATTATTGTTTTGATGCAAAGGCAAGCTCCAACTCCCTCTCACCACTGTTTTCTGCAGGCACCAACCTGCAGGAGGCTCCTACCTCAATTCTGCAAGCTACAACTTGCAAGGAAGCACCAACTCCATTCAGTTTTCTGCAGGCACCAACCTATAGGAGGCTCCAACCTCAGTCAGCTACAACTGACAGCTATCAAGCTGCAACTTGATAGGGAAGCTCCAACTTCCTCATTTTCTAAAACTGAACGTTTGCTGATTTACCTCAGATATCAGCTCTGTTCTGTAGCTTCTCTTAATCTTCTCTGCCTTCTATATTCTGCATTCTCTCAATATATGCTCTCTCCCTTGCTCTAAAAAAAAAAACTCTCTCTGCATATCAAGATGATATTATTTATAGATTTCCTCACATGAATGTTTGTATTCTGCTTGGAATTCGAAATGGAAAGTCATGTCTCTTTGCCTTCTGCCTTCTCACTCCTTTTATCAGCTTACTCAGAAATTATAACTGTAGGTGTCAATTTTAACATTACAGTGGGAGTTTGTTTTCTCTCAGAGACTTGCCAATGCATCACAAACATTAAAAATTTAAATAAAACATTTACATTCAAATTTAAATGAGAACTCCAGCTCACTCGTTTTGTCTCTTGGCTTGTTGTGCATATGTCTTTTCTCTGACTGTGTATTTGTCCTTTCTGTCCTCTGCTGTGGTGTACCTGTTGCATGCGTGTAACTGTTCCTTTAATATCTGCTGACTGTAAATCTGGAGGAACTCCAATCCCTTTTATGCTATTAGTGTCTTGTTGATGTGGAACATTCCGCAAGCGGAACGGACATATATCACAGTCGTATATTAATAATCGCCCTCCCTTTAAGCTGAGGCCCATGGGTCTACAGACCACACGACACTTTTCAATACAATCGCATCATTCGTTTTATATTACCAATCGCCCTCCACCTTAAGCCGAGGCCCGTGGGTCTACAGACCACGCGGCATATTTTAATACAATCGCCCTTTATATATATAACATCGCCTTTTGATACAACTTAAATCAACTCTCGACATCCTTATATAAGGTTTTAACAAACAACTGCTGCTTCTACTGAATAAACTTGATAATACTTAACAAATGCCCTTTCGGGCCCACCTGACATGTTTTCCGATGAATTGGTTCTCCTCCGATTGCGATTGATCGCTCCTGCTCCGATTGCGATTGATCACTGTTCACTGCGTTTTGCCGATGCGATTAGACCTGGAACTCAAGTTGTATATGAGTTGTAGTTTATATACCAATTGGGTCTGGATTTCCAATCAAATGCAATCGGGGCGCATAATAGAAAAGTTCCGATTGCGATCAGAACACGGATGCGATTTGCATATATTAACTCCCGCTAATAACAGGATCGGGTCCGCCACTTCAATCACAGCGTTTTACAAAAGACATGCGATCAATCGGAAGGTTCCGATTGCGATTGGGAACTCGGATGCGATTAGCAATAAACTGTGGTATATAACTCGATCGGATCCGGCTTTTGATCGGAGCACATAACAAAACTCCGCCGATTGAACCTTTTCTCCGATTGCGATTGGGGAGGGGTCCCACCTTATAAAACTTTGTTTTATGCACTCCGCTTATATAACATCATATGTATGCCTTGGACCTCTGCAACATACGTAATATGCGGCATTTATATGTATCCTCCATCGGGGTAGACGATTCCCGGAATAATATTTGTGTTGTATAACGCCGGTTGGAGTGTGCGATTCCCGGAATATGGTTCTGTATTATATGCATTGCATTGCCGCTGGAGTTAAGCGATTCCCAGAATAAGTTTTGTATATGTTTATATATATATTCTTTGCCGCTGGAGTGAAGCGATTCTCAGAATTTTGTAACTGCTCTCTGCCTCTGTCTCTGCCTCTGCTCCGCCGGTTGGAGAGTGCGATTCCCAGAATTTTGTAACTGCTCTCTGCCTCTGTCTCTGCTTCTGTTACTCTGCCTCTGTCTCTATCTTCCGATAACGGTTCTTCACTGTGCTTCTATGACTGTTACATTTTGAAATTCTTCTTGCTGCCTCTATTTCTTTCACTGTGCTTCTTTTGCCTTCCTTTGCTTCAGCGCTGCTCCCTTTGCCTGAGTGCTGCCTCCTTTGCCATCAATGACAATATTTCCAACAGTCTCCCCCTTTGGCATTGATGGCAATCCACTTTCTCTGTTTGCTTTCTCTTTCTCTTGTTGCTTTCTCTTCCTCCTGCTATTTTTTCTTCCTCCCCCTTTGACATCAATGGCAAAGGATGACTCCTCATCCCTCCGTATGGGTTCTGTCGTTGTATTTCCTTTCTCTGAGTTACGTTTAGGTCCTCTTCTGCTGAAGTTGGACTATGTTGTGTTTCATTTGTAGTGCCTGTAATATGTGCTAGATTGCAGACAAAGATGATGCATTTTACGATTGAAAGGTTCGTGTTGCTTCTGAATGCTGATAATATTTATAATGCTGATCCTATGGACTTGTTTTATGCTTATCTTGTTGGTTGTTCTCCCCCTGGAATGATATCATCGTTTTGTTCTCCCCCTGAGACTGTACTTTCTCTTCATATTAGAGAATAGTATCTACAGATACTACCCCTAGTTTGTCTCTTAAGTATTCGAATGGTTCTCTGGCAAGTGGTTTGGTAAATATATCTGCTATCTGTTCTTTCGTTGATACATAGTCCAGTTTAACTATCTTCTGAGCCACTTGCTCTCGGAGAAAATGATACTTGATTGGTATATGTTTAGTTTTTGAATGAAGCACGGGATTTTTAGATATACTTATAGCACTTGTATTATCACATTTGATTGAGATAGGTTCATTAATGCTTACCTTCATGTCTTGAAGAGTTTGCTTCATCCACATGACTTGTGTATAACATGCTGTTGCTGCTATATATTCTGCTTCAGCTGTAGACAGAGATATGGATGTTTGTTTCTTTCTTAGCCATGCCACCAGACTTTCTCCTAGATAGAATGCACCTCCACTTGTACTCTTCCTGTCATCCACACAGCTGGCCCAATCTGCATCTGTGTACGTTGTTAAGGTGAAGCTTTTGCCTTTAGGATACCAAAGCCCATATTGTGCTGTTCCTTGTAGATATCTGAGTATTCTTTTTACTGCCAGAAGATGGTTTTGTTTAGGTGCTGCTTGATATCTTGTCACTAGTCCTACTGCTAGCATGATGTCTGGTCTTGAAGCTGTCAAGTACAGCAGGCTTCCTATCATGGATCTGTAAAGTTTTTGATCTACATCTGCAGACCTATCATCAACACACAGCTTGCATCCCGTGATCATGGGGGTTGTCATTGGTTTGCAGTCCTCCATTTTGAATTTTTTCAGCATTTCTTTTAAGTATTTTTCTTGAGAAATGAATGTGCCAGTGTTCTTTTGCTGAATTTGCAGTCCCAAGTAGAAACTGAGTTCTCCAATCATAGAAATTTCAAACTCTGTTTTCATCTCATCAGCAAACCCTTTTGCTAGTTCATCTTTGTTGCTTCCAAACATAATGTCATCAACATATACAACAACAATTAGGAGTTCATTTTCATGCACTTTTATGTATAGATTGTTGTCTACTCCACCTCGCTTAAAACCCTGTTTTTGCAAATATTTTTCCAGTCTTGAGTACCAAGCACGAGGAGCCTGTTTCAATCCATATAGGGCCTTCTTCAGTCTGCACACATAGTCTTCTTTGTCTGTCAATGAGAAGCCTTCTGGTTGTTCCATGTACACTTCTTCTTCTAGATCTCCATTAAGAAAAGCAGACTTTGCATCCATTTGATATACCTTGAAGTCTTGATAGCATGCAAATGCCAGGAACATTCTGATAGCTTCCATTCTGGCTACAGGTGCAAATGTTTCATCATAGTCAAGTCCTTCAATTTGTGAGTATCCTTTGCAGAACAGTCTGGCTTTATTCCTGATTACTTGTCCTTGCTCATTCATTTTGTTTTTGAATACCCATTTTGAACCAATGATATTTTTCTCAATAGGTCTAGGAACTAGTTCCCAGGTATTGTTCTTCTCAATTTGGTCCAATTCTTCATTCATTTATTTTACCCAATACTTGTCCTTGCTGGCTTCTTCAAATTTCGTTGGCTCTATTTGTGATAACATGGTTATGTATACTTCTTCTGTTTGTTCTGTTAGCTGCCTTCTTATCTGGACTCCTGCTTTCTTGTCTCCTATGATCTGATCTTCAGGATGATTCTTCTGAGTGTATCTTGAGGGGGTTTTCGAGCTCAGCTCTGCATCATCTGTTGTCTTGCTTGTTTCATCATCATCCTTGTCTTCCTCTTCATGGTTGTATGATGGGCTGCAGCAGTCTGTATTTCTTGTATTGTTTGGAAGTTCTTCATCAAATCTCACATCAATACATTCAACTATTTTCCGAAGAGTCTTGTTGTAGCACCTGTACCCTTTACTTTTGGATGCATATCCTAAGAATATTCCTTCATCTGCTCTTGCATCAAATTTCCCAAGGTTTTCATCATTATTATTTATGTAACACTTGCTACCAAAGACTCTGAAATGTTTTATTGAAGCTGGCTTTCCATGCCATAGTTCATATGGAGTCTTGTCACTGCTTGGCCTTAAGTGGGCTTTATTAAGGATATGTACTGCTGTGTGTACTGCTTCTGCCCAGAAGGTTTGAGCAATATTATTCTCTTGCATCATAGCTCTGGCTATTTGTTGTATAGACCTGTTTTGTCTCTCTACTACTCCATTCTGCTGAGGTGTCCCTGCAATATTAAATTGTTGCTTTATTCCATGTTCATTACATAGGTCTACAAAGTCATAATCTGTGAATTCTCCTCCTCTGTCTGATCTGATACATTTTAGCTTGCATCCAATTTGATTTTCTGCTAATGCTTTGAATATCTTAAATTTTTCCAATGCTTCTGATTTATTTTTGAGAAAAGCAACCCATGTCATTCTGGAGAAATCATCTATTATCAGCATAAAGTAGGACTCTCCACTTGGTGTTTTAGTTCTTGCAGGTCCACACAGATCCATGTGCACAAGTTGCAGTGGTCTTCTTGTTGATAACTCTTCTTTAGATTTAAAGGATGTGCGAGTTTGTTTTCCCAACTAACAAGATTTGCATATTGTGTTTGAGGGCCTTTTTATTTCTGGCATATCTCTGACAGCTTTCTTCTTGCTCAGTCTAATGATATGGTCAAAGCTGAGATGTCCCAATCTCCTATGCCATAACCATGACTCCTCGAGTTTGCTAAGATGGCAGGCCTCATCCTCCTCTTTCACTATGTACACATTACTCTCTGTTTGAACACCTTTGAGTAGAGTTTTTCCTGTTGTGCTTGATCTGACTACACAATCTTGTGCTCTAAAGAGAACTTCACAGCCTTTATCACACATCTGACTGACACTCAGTAAATTTGCTTTCAGCCCATCTACATATAATACATATTGGGCCTTTCCTCTGCCATTGTCTATGCTGACTGATCCTTTTCCCTTGATCTTTCCTGATTTGTCATTTCCAAAAGTGACATTGCCCAATTTCTTTTCGTCAAGAGTTAAAAACTTGTTTTTATCTCATGTCATGTGTTTAGAGCAGCCACTGTCCAAATACCATTTACTCTTCAAATCTTGAGCAGTTAAAGCCAAGTCAAATTTATTCACCTTCTTTATCCACTGGAGGCCCCCTTTTGTTTGGTATCTTTTGTGAGTTGATGAATCACATCCTTTCAAAGAACATTTGGACGGTATATGTCCAACTTGATTGCATATACAACATTTAATCATAGTTTTTGCAGAATTGTGAGTATGAGCAAAAATTCTTAGATTTATAAACCTCCTTGAGGTGTTGAACATCATTCTTTGTCCATACTTTCTACATTCAGTAATTTTATGGCCAAATTCCTTACAATAAAAGCAGTATCCATAGAAGCTATTTGCATACCTGATGTAAGGTTGTTTCTTCCATTTGTTTGTTTGAGACAATCTCTTCACTGTTTGCATCTTTTGCAGGTTTGAATTGCTCCTCCTTGTATAACAATATGCAGCAATGTGTCCCAGCTTATGGCAGACATAACAGGTGGCATTCTTCATAGGAGGGAAGAATCTCCTTTGATGGTTTCCAAATTTGACATACTCAGGAGCATATGATCCTTTTTCTGTTATCTTAGTAGTTATTGCATTCTTTGTTATTAGAGGTTTCTTCTGCTCTCTGTCTCTCTTATTGCAGATTTCTTCTTTTGTAGGAATTATTTGAGCTACTTCCTCATCCTTCTTTGCTTTTACAAAAATAATCTCTTTGTCAACCTTTTCTTTTCCTTTACTTGATTCTCCTTCGTAGCCTATTCTAGTCTTTATCATAGGGGATCTTTGAGCAACCAAAATTTCATTCAACTTAATAGAGCTTGTTGTTTGAGAAGGGTATATAGAAACTTTCTGTTGAGCTTTTTCTAATTTCTTTCTCAGACACAGAATTTCTTCTTCCAGCTTCTCTTGTTCTCGAGATTTATCTTTGATTTGCTGAAGTAACATATCTTCCATCTTCTTGGCTTCTTCAAGCTTTACCTTCAGCTGCATGAGGACTTCTGAATTTTGTTCTTCTTTCACACATTTTAGGAGAATCTCTTTTTGTTTTCTGCATTTTAGTTTGAGTCTGTCAATCTCCTCCAGAGCACTTCTTAGCTCCCCCTCAAGGTCTACTTCCCCTTCTTCTTCTTCATCTTCTAGTAGGAGTCCCTCGAGATCTTCTATGGCCATCAATATAAATTCTGAGGTTCCTTCTTCACTTGAGGGTTCATCTGAGTCTTCAGATGCACTGCTGTCTTGGTGAGCATAAAAGGATTTTCTGCTGAATTTCTTTCCTTTCTGCCAGTTCTTTGATGTGTCTTTCTCTGATTCTTGAGCTTGATTTCTTACTTTCTTGTGAGGACATTTAGTAGCATAATGTCCAACTCTTCCACAGTTAAAGCATTTGAAGGGAAGTTTACCTTTGTATCTACCTGAGCCTCTATCCAATTTCTTGACAAATTTAGCCTCTTCTTCATTAGAGCAAGAGCATATTTCTTCCTTTTCTTCTTTCTTCTTTTCTATTTTGAATGCTGCTTCCCTTGTACTTGGCTTCTTCTGTGGGAGCCTCATTTCATAGGCTGTTAGATTTCCAAGTATCCGGTTCATGGTCAGAGTCTCCCAATCCATTGTCTCTTCTATTGCAGATACCTTGGGATTAAATCTGGATGGGAGTGATCTTAGACTCTTTTGCACAACTATACTTTCTGGTATGGTTTCTCCAAGAGCTTTCATATTGTTAACAATTTCTGCAACTTTTAAGAAGAAGCTGCCAACATCTTCATAATCATTCATTTTTAAGTTTCCAAACTGGGCTCTATATACTTGAAGTTTGGCAGTTTTTACTTTCTGGTCTCCCTCATGTATGTCTTCAAGAGTATCCCATATTTTCTTGGCAGTGTCTTTGTGCATTACTTTAATAAACTCTGCTTCACATAATCCATTCAGGATGGCATTCATGGCTTTTGCATTAGCTACAAATATTTCTTTAGCTTCTTTCTCTGTATCAGTTGACTTTGGGGCATATCCTAATTGCACAGCAGCCCAGACTTCTACTCCTAGTGACATTATGTATGTCTTCATTCTGATTTTCCAGAAAGCATAATTTTCACCAGTGAAGAAAGGGGCTTTATTGGTTGAGCATCCTTCTTTACTAGCCATCTTGAGAACCTAGGATCTCCTTTCAGTTGTTAGACTTGTACAAAGGAACTGGCTCCGATACCAATTGTTGGGAATCACGATTGTCGTTAGACCAAAACCCGCAGGTGTTAGTCAACGATCGCATCGCCAGAGATAAGGATCCACGAAAGGCGGTTAGTCCATGTCACGAAACACATGGGGAGTGTTGGTTTATCCAATGTCCAACATTTTCAGGAAAGGTGCAAGGACAATCTATTGTGGTTGTCAAGATTTATAAAAACAATATCATTTATAAACTTCAATTGAAGGAAATCTCATGCTTTAGAAATATATGGAAGAAACCCATCCCAAAAAATATCATTCTCTTCACTTGGCTTACATGGAGAAATAAAATTCTCACATGCAACAATATTTTGAAACGAGGATGCCAAGGATCGGGCCGTTGTTCTTTATGCATGGCGTGTCTGAATTGGTTGAAAATATGTTTATCACTTGATCCTATATCTTAACATTATGGAGATGTTTTTCTCAGTCCCTACATAGCTTGGAATGGTCACCACAAAATATAATACATTGCATTCCATCATGGGAGTGTGCTGATACTGAGAACCAATTTTTTCCTTTCTATTTTTTCTGGGAAGTTTGGTTTGATATGAACCAATTCCTCCTCAAGGGGAAGCCGACTGTACGTAATATTATTTTTTTTGCAAAATCATTACATGGCTTGACAACGCTAGTGCATCATATGTTAAATCTAAGGATTTATCTCACCAACATATTCCACCCCATATCATCTTTTCGGTGGGGTATTTCAATGGAGATTAACAACATGGTATATGTGGATGGGGTACATGAATTATACTAAACAATAATCTACACTAGAACGGTTGTCCTAGATCGAACATGAAGGTTGAATTCATGGCACTATGGGGTTTTCTTTGGATCTCTTATAATTTGTAGATTATTACTCTACACATATATGGAGATTTCGAAGTTGTTATTGATGGGATTAATGACCACAATATATTTCTTCCTCGACTACTGGAAAGCTAGATCAAATGCATCAAACACCTCCTTCACCACATGCATTGTTCACAAATCCAACACATATATCGAGATTCAAACACAATGGAAAATTCCCTTTCTAAGAAGGGCTTAAATGAACAATTCACGCACATACAAGCTTTTAATTTCATGGATGATAACTGCTTGAAGATGCCTCCATTTAACGACCATGATTTCAACCACCATGGATCATACAAATATGTTTTTTTCTCCTCAAAATTCCATTTTTGTTACCACTAAGTGTCTAAAACCGGTTTTATATACATCTTCCACTGTACATATCCATTTATGAACATTATGATGCTTACTATGATGCTGCAACTTTTTGGTTTTAGTTTTAGTTTTTCCTTGTTATCAACAACCTACTATGTATACTTTCTTATGTCTCAACTTTTTCTAAATTTTTCCATTTTCCGAGACACTAATATGGATTTATGGTCCAAGATTACATGTATTGGTTTTCACTTAATACAAGACATAGTGATTTTTCATTTGAAAAAATTTTCTAAGAAAAAATATCTTTTATATTACACTTTATGACATTTCAATGAGGCCTCATCCCATAAAGAAATAAAAAATATTTTAAATTAAAATGTTTTTTTATACTTTTTTATGAAACATATATTATAAAGCATCCAATACCATTTTAGCAATCACGAATCAACTTAAAACTTTAAAATGTCATTAAAAACCATCCTAGATCCATCGTAACTACAGATCTATAAAGCACTGAGAGGGATCAAATCTCTCGAGGTGCAAAACTTTCCTCAAGTTTTGCACTAAAAAAAGAGGTTATCACCTAGAGAGATTCGATCCCTCTCGGTGCTTGATAGATCCAAAGTTTAGATGGATTTAGGTTGGTTTCTATTTTCTTAGGTGAAGGAAAGTCTATAGAAGATATGCTTGATTTTATCAACAATATGTAAATATATATAATATTAATATATCATTTTAAATGTGGTAAATATGTCTTAGATTAACCTAGTCATTTAAATTTTAAATTTTCTTATTTACCTTAGTTTTTTGAGATGATAAATATTGTTAAATACTTTAATCATGAAAAATGATGAAATAAAAATTTTGAATGCAAAGTGGCAATGATATTGTTGAATGATAGGAAATGTGAATAATAAGAATGTAGTCAATTAGAATTAGTCTTCATTGTGATCAATCTCAAACTATTTTTTTCTACTATTCTTATTGTCACTCTTGGTTAGTTTTGTCATATTTTCATATCGATTATGTGAAAATGAATTTTGAAATCGCAAACCATTTATATATTTAGCTTGAGCTGTTGTAGTAAACATCATACCCTATCTCTCTTTCTCTCCAAGATTAGTAGGTTGAATTACTAAAAAAAAAAAAAAAATCAATGTACATTGTCAATAATTTTTTGTGCTTATATTGAAATCAATTCATGTTGTTAATCCAATCACTTTAAAATTAATGTACCTTCATACATCCAATTACATCAAATTAGAAATCAACAGCTACACTAAAATAAATGCATCTAATGCAACAATCAAAGAGGATAAGGAATCAACATCTAGACTCAAATCAATGCATCTAGTGTAAGTAAGAAAACATTTACATTAAAATCAACGCATTTAGTGCAAGCAATTAAATATGATTACAAATAACCATATACACTGTAATCAATGCATTTAGTGCAAGAAATCAAATATGATTAGAAATAACTTGCATTGAAATCAATGCATCTAGTGTAATAAATCAAATATAATTAGAAATAAACATCTACATTGAAATAAATGCATCTAGTGGAAGCAAACAAATAGGAATAGAAATCACCATCTACATTGAAGTAAATGCATTTAGTGTAAGAAATCAAATAGGATTAGAAATAATCTACATTGAAATCAATGCATCTAGTGCAAGAAATCAAGCAACATTAGAAACCAATATGTACACTAGAATAAATGCATTTAGTGAAAGAAATCAAATAGGATTAGAAATCACCATCTACACTGAAATAAAAATGTGTAGTGCAAGAAATGTTCTCCCCTCTCCCCCCCTCCATATATATCTATATTTCCCTCCATATCTCCTTATTTTTTTCTCTATCACACCCCCCCAAATACATATTCTCTCTCACTCCATATCTATCAATCTCTCTGTCCCTCCCTTCCCCTCTCCATATCTCTCTTCTTCCCTCTCTTCACCTTTTATATATATCTTTATCTTCCCACTCTTTCACTCTCCCCCACTTCTATCTCGTTTTCCTCTTCTTGTCCTCTCTCCCTCTCTCTCCATATTCCTTATCACTCCCCCTCTCTCACTCCACCTTTCTCTCTGTATGTATTTCTTTTACCTCCATCTCTCTCCCCCTCCAACCACATCCCTCTTTCCATCTCTTTGCACTCTCTCACATTCTCTCTCTTCCTTCCTCTCCCCCTTTCCCTCCCACCTTTCTCTCTTCACACTCCAACTCTGTTACTATATCCCTCCCTCTCTCCTTCTCTCCCCTTCTCTCCCCCCTTCTGTCCATCTCTCCTTCTTTGTCTCTTTATCTCACCCCCAAACATACACACTATGTCTCCATCTCTCCACTGTCACTCCTTTTATCTATCCACTTCTCACTCTTTATGTCTTTCTTCTTCCCTCCATCTCTCCCCCTCAAACTCAATATCTCTATCCATCTCTCTCTCACTCCCTCTCTCTCAAAATTCTCTCTCGTCCATCCCCTCTCTCCCTTTCTCTCCTACCTCCCTCTTGATTCCCACATCTCTCTATGTCTCTCTTTTTTCCCTCCAATCCTCTCTCTTCCCCCATCACTCTCTCTCTCTCCCCCCCCCCCCTCCCTCTTTTCCCTCCAATACTCTCTCTTCCGCCGTCTCTCTCTCTCTCTCTCCAACTACATTAATATATCCCTCCCTCTCTCCTCCTCTCTCATTCTCTCCCCACTTCTCTCCATCTCTCCTTATTTTTCTCTTTATCTCACCCCTAAGCATACACATTCTCTCACCATCTCTCCATGGTCACTCCCTATCTCCCTCCATTTCTCACTGTCTATGTCTTTATTATTCTCTCCCTCTCCCTCCTCCAAATCCATCTTTCTATCCCTCCCTCTCTCCTCCTCTCTCTTAAGTCCTCTCTCTAGTCCTTTCTCTCTCTAATTTTTTCTCCTACCTCCCTCTCTCATCCCACATATTTCTCTCTCTCTTTGCCCTCCAATCCTCTATTTATCTCCTTCTCTCTCTCCTTCTTTTGATCCCCCCTCCATCTTTGTGTCTCCCTCTCTTACGCTTCTCTACCTCTCTCACTCCTCTCCTTCTCTCTCACTTCATTCTTCCTCTCCCCTCTCCAATTTATCTCCATTTCTCCCTTGTCATTCCCCTTATCTCTTCACCTCTATCACTCTATGTCTTTGTTCTTCCCTCCTATATATATCTACAAGTAATATATATCTTGATATATTAATATATATTAGAATATAACAAATTTAATGTTGTATTAATCTAAAGTTATTATACTTAATGATATTAATATTATAATATATTAATATGAATATTAGATTTAGTAATAATGATAATATTACTATTTTAATATTAATATTAGGGTTAATAATATTTTTTCATGGTATTAATAACAATTTGGACCATGGTGGCCTATAGGCTTCACCTAAAAAAAACCTATTTTTGAGTGTCCTTAAATATAAAGCAGATTATGGAGTGAATATAAAAAAAGGCTTTATTTATTTACCATACCTCTAGTTTATTTATATACATATTCATTTACCATACCATTTTTAGTTACTGTGATATTTGAGTCATAGGCTTCATATATAATTAAATGTTGATTTTTAATCCTATTTGATATATTTAGGCCGCAAGGAGTTTTTATTTGAAAACAACTATCCTAGATGCCACTATGTCTTACTGTGTGTGATTGGATCAAATGTTAGACGATTGAAATATTTTAGGCCATTAGATCTACTATTTCTCTCATTTAAGCTTTAACTACCTAACTAACTCACCAAGACCTACTTCCACCTCCTACTTCCAGCTCTCTATGAAATAAGATATAACCTCTAAGACATCTGTGTTCTGGTTCCAACTGTAAAATCTCTACGCATACTTTCTCACAAACTTGAAGCTATCAGTATTGTTTTTGTGATCCTAACTGCCTTGAGTTTACGAGTGACGTGACTTATCGTACCTTCCTCTGTTGTGAGATGGCTGGCTCCAAACGAACAACCTTCGGACTTTTGCAGTCTTCAATGTTCCGACCTCTTTTACACTAGAGGTTTTTACCTGGTATGCAACTTTATCTTGTGACTCTTGGTCAAGAGAAGGAAATCATCGCTCATGATTGACACTGGATAAGTGGTTAATTAGAATCAAGTTCTGCATGTCTCTTTTTATAATTTTAACTCATATGATGATGATTTAACTTAATATGAGTTGTTTTGTTGTAGGGTTCAAAAGGTACGCAACTCTAGTGGTCGACTCCACCCCGCTCGGTCATGGAAGATATTCAACAATCCCCACTTTGGTTCGGTTCTTAAATCTGATGGTTTTAGGTTTTGAAACAATAAGAATCATTGGGGCCATAAGATTATACTGGCCCTGTCATTTTATTATTAGCATAAGCTATTTGAATGCTTTAACTTAGTGGGTCGAAATTGTAAGTGTTATTTAATCTTTGCTGTTCATTTCCATGAGTAATACGCTCAGCTCCACGGTCCTTTCCTCGAGTAGTGGCAGTAGAGCGTTTAAACCCATATGCTATCTTCTGGAAAGTTTAATGTATTTGTTCGATTTGTTGTTTTTAATCCAGAATATGAATTTATTTAAATAAATATATTTGTGTGCATTAATTTTCCATTTTTGGGTTTTCACTTTTTCAAGTGAATATGTGTTTTTTTTAATGCAACTTTCTAGCACAAAGAATCTGTAACTGATCAATCAAATTTCTTTGGCACTATGATATTATGAAAATGAAAATTTGAAAGGAACTAGAAAGGAACTATTCCTTCTTAGAACACCCATGGTAACTCTCTTCCTACTTGAACGGGCAGGACATGCCCACTAGGGGAAAAATATTTCTTTAGAGATTTGAATCTTGATAATAAACACCCAGAGTTTTCATCAAACCAAAACAAAAACCCTATTGATGACATACGAATCATCAATAATTAATTGAAGCACTAAATAGCACCACTCATCATCAACAAAAAAATCTATCTTCATGAAGATATCGACATACAAAACCGGTTTGATGGAAACACTAACCGTAATTTTAGCATTGCGCAAGTCATGCTGGCTAATATAAACATACATTCTGTGAGACACAAATTCATTTAGTGAGTGCCCATAACAGTGGACGATATTTTTGTAAGAAGTAAAATTTATTTACATGGAAACTTGTTTAATATTAATGTGAAGACCATTAAAGAAGTTGGGCACATTTAAAATTTCGACTACAAATCTTACAATATTGTCTTTATTTGAATAATTCCCAAACTCACTGTGAGATCACAATGGTAAATATTAAAAGTGAAATTGGTGTGTCTTTGATAGAGAAATAAAAAAACACTCACCACCTACGGTATTTTGCTCCAACACCTTGACAACGCCCTTAGAAATTCAATGTTTCCCTTACTGTAATTTTAGCAATGTGCAAGTCATGTTGACTAATATAAACATACATTATGTGAGGCACAAACTCAGTTAATGAGAGCCCACAAATTCAGTTAATGAGTTCCCATAAAAATGAACGATATTTGTGTAAGAAGTAAAATTTATTTACATGGAAACTTGTTTAATTTTAATGTCAAGAAAATAAAAGAAGTTGGGCATATTTAAAATTTTCACTACAAATCTTACAATATTGTCCTTATTAGAATAATTCCCAAACTTACCATGAGATCACCACGAGGATTTCAAGCTACAGTGGTTAGAAATTTAGTTTTGGGAAAACAATGTCAAATTTGTTAAACCGTTTATCACAAATTTTGATTAGAATTCTTATGATATTGTATTTATTAGAATTATTCCTAAACTTATTTTGCGATCAAGATCTAGAGTTGTTAGCAATGTAGTTTTTCCAGAACCAGGTGGACGAAGAAGAGGTGTCATTTTGAATAGAGGTGTCTTCGAAACAACTGAGCTATGTTTTACATCTTCAATCTAAGAACAACGGACATATGAAAAACTTGAGGATGCCACTTATCACGGAGGATTGTGAGATTCATTCATGTAGTTCAGAAATCCTTCCACAGTAAAATTTTTTTAATGCTTTCAAATTGTAAATTGTCAAAATTGCCAATTTCAATCCTATTGTGTCAATTGGGTGTTTAATTTTAACCACAGTGTCCATTAGAGTGTCCCATATCTCTCTTATTTGTCAGAAAGCTTAGAATTTGTTGTCGTGTATCTCACTTTTCTTATTTGAAAGCATTCATCATTACACAATAACAACATTATTTATGTTGCCAAATGGAAAATTGTCAAAATTACCAATTTCAATCTTACTCTGTGTAATTTGGGTGTTGAATGTTAAACCAAGACGATTTCCATTAGAGTGTCCTGAATCTCTCTAATTTTTCTCGGAAAGCATGGAATTTTTTGTCCTGGATCTCACTGTTTTTATTTGAATGCATTGACTGCACCGGTTGAGACTTGGAGTTTTGAACCTGAACTCCTTTTACTTGGAGTTTTGAACCTCGACTCCTTTTCCTGGAACACTTTTTCACAAGCAATAATCCACAACCTAACGACAATTTAATCATAATGATGATAACAAGTGAATTTTTTTGGTGCTCCATTGAAAATATTAATTGAAAGTTGCATAAAATAGAATGGAGGAGGGAAATGGTTGGTGTCCTTCGGGTATTAATTAACGAATATAAATAAATGGATTTAACATATAGTTGGAAATTATTGTTTTTTTTTAATGGTATATTATTACATATAAAATCTCATATTTAATTTTTAATGTATACTATTTTAACTTTTTATATGTTAATATGTGAATTTTTACTAACATAGGTTAATATGTGAATAATGACTAAGAGTAATTTGTTTTTAGCTATTTTTAAATTTTTTTTTGTGAATGATGACTAAGAGTAATTTGCTTTTTGCTATTTTTAATTTTTTTTATTGTTTATTGCATGAAAATAAAGTAATATTTAATAGACAAAATATGAAGTTAATAAATCAATAACTAGTTTATTGAATAGTACTGAATATTTACAATAACCAAAAACAAATCTAACCCAAAATACAATATAAAAATATATGTGGAAAAATTACGATAAGCAAAGTAAACAAAATACAACATAAAAGGAAATCAAAATCTTGCATATAGGAATTCATGCATGTCTTAGCTTTCATTGATATAAAAGAGGGTTTCATTTCTTTGTTAACTTTGTAGAAAAGGGGAGCCAAAGTGTTGATGTTGAATGACATGTCTTGGTTTTTATTCATATAAAACAAGTCCTAAGTTGCACTAACTCGTCCAGTAGTGAATATGGTAAAAATGTTAGGTATTTACCTATTTTTGTACAAATAAAGAGTCAAAGTGTTGATGTTTAATGTTAGTTATAAAGGCCATTTGTAATGAAAAAACCATGTAACTCAATGGTTGAACAATTTAAAAAAACCCTATAGCTCAATGGTACAGAAACTTCAGCAATCCCCACACATCTTGTAACACATGTAATTTTAAACCCATTTCATATTTCCCCATTTATGGGTTTTATTTTTGTGCTTTTTTCCCCTTTTATGGTTGTATTTATTTGGTGGCCATCTATGTTATATTATTTTCGTAATACCAAGAAAGAAAACCACCTTATGTATAGATTTCTTGGTATTTGCATTTATGTTGTGGTTGGTTGAAGATTTGCAAACCATCATGGAGTTGAGTAATTTTTAAGAGTCGAGAGTCAAGGTAAACAATAATTTATTAAACACTATTTTTCATGTTAAATTTTAGAATTAGGCATAATTCAGATTATTTCCATGCTTTTATAAGAAATCAGGGTAATATTTAAAGATTTCAAATTGGTCTTTAGAAAATTGAGATTAGATATTTGTTTGTTTTTTTGGGTTTTATATGGCTTTATTATGGGAAATTACTAATCTAGTTTGTAAATTTTAAAACAAGGTCATTGGATAGCGTGTAGAATATTGGTGATTAACCCTATGTATTTCGCTTTTTTTCTTTGTAACAAACATAGATGCTATCTATTTCTCTTCTTTTCTTAACAACAAACATAGATGCTATTTACATTGTTCATTACTTGAATACAAACAAGGTCATTGGATAGCATGTAGAATATTGTTCATTACTTGAATACAAAAAAGGTCATTGGATAGCATGTAGAATATTGGTGATGAGTGCTATCTATTTCTCTTATTTTCTTAATAACAAACATAGATGCTATTTACACGGTTCATTAATTGAATACAAACAAGGTCATTGGATAACATGCAGAATATTGGTGATCAGTGCTATCTATTTCTCTTCTTTTCTTAATAATACATTTTTTTTTTCATTCCAAGAATGCATTTGTTGGTCACCAATAGTTATTATTTTTCAAATTTCTCACATGGATCACCTTTGAGTGTTTTGGAAATGAATAATTTTTTTTCTACAAAATAATGCATCTTGTTTTGTGATTTTCATTCCAAGAATGCATTTATTGGTCTCAAATTGTTATTATTTGAAGGTTTTAACATGGATCACCTCTGTGTTTTGGAAATGGATTTTGAAGTACAAATTTTTTCTAAGAGAATCTCCAGTAAATGACTAAAATTGCAAAAAAAAAAATTAGTCTATCTTGTGCTCTTGCCTTATGGTGTTTCCTTTGCAACATGTGGTGCAATTGCTAGTTTATTTATTTACTATACCTCATTCATATTTATTTATTTACCATACCTCTTTTATAAATATGGTATTTCGCCCATGGTATGAATAATATTTTTTCCCATGGTATTTGGCCCACTTGCTTCACTTAAATAAAATGAGAGAATCCCTAAATATAAATATGTTTATGGAGTAAATATAAAAATATGTTTTATTTATCTACCGTACTTCTAGTTTATTTATATTTTTGTTTATCTCTCAAGTACAAAAATAAGTTTTATTTATTTACCATACCTTGAGTTTATTTATATTTTTATTTATTTACCATATCTTCTCTTTTTTAGTGTTCTTAAATATAAATCTTAGAATATATTGATTACAATTGAGCCAAGATTACAAATGTTTACAAATTTTTTTACATCAACATTTAAAATAACATTAACATTAAACGACAATTTTTTGTTGAACATAATATTCATAAATTTTTATTCACTAACAATTTAAAAGGCAGGCTATTTTACAATTTATGTAGATAAATATAACTTGTATCGGTACTACAAACAACCAAACCATAAACAACACCTCGATAAGATAAAAAGTTAGATGCCTCAGCTAAACTCCAAAGAGGTACTTGACAGCAATTTCACATGATACGAAACTATGTTACAGGTTCTGCAGAGAGCTCTACATAGCGAAGGCTTGATGAGAAACCAAGATGCAAGTTTTGCAGAAGCTCCTTCACAGCCAAGATACAATAGCCATCTCCGTTGCAGAATGATTGAAGGAATCCGAAAGAAAAGACATGAGACCTTCACAAGTGTCACATATACTCAAACTTCATAAAAAATAATTTAACGTTCTTATACTTTATCAAAGAATAAATATATAATTCTATGCAATATAAATTGTCTACTTGGATAAGGATTGAATGTAAATCTTATATAACAATTGTATTAATGCTATTCGTTATATAACATATTAAACCTTCAATTTCAATAATCCATACATTTAAATTAAAATGTAACTATCGGATTTCTATTAGCATACCACTATAAATTTACTACACCTCCGCTAAACTTGTCAACTCATTTTTAATGAGGACACAATTGTATTGTACTGGTGCTTTTATATATCGATTTCCATCCGGATTTCTCTGACACTTGTGCGGTATACACAATATACGGAGATCACAATGTATTAAAACTTGATCCACATCGTTGACTGGTTTTAGTTGTTTGATGACTTTGGGCTGAGGCGGGAACCTAGCCTAGGCAATCCCGCCAAGCCCTAGATCTATGCATTGGCTTTGTTCTTCATGTTATTCTCTTTTGTGTGATGTGCTGGTTCACCGGGGTTCTATAGCCACTGTGCTCAGAACTCTGTTACAGTGGAATTTATGGTTTCCCATGGCAACGCCGAGCCCAACTCGAATATGGAGGTAATTCACATCTTTATAAACTGGCCTACCATAGAATATTTTTCTAAGTTCTCTTTCGTCCAGTCCTAAATTTATCTATGCCTTCAGGTTATTAATCTTCTTTGTTGTATTACTTATATTATTGAAGCCATCTGCTTGACTTTATGTTTAAATAAATTATGGGGCAAACCAAGAAGTCGAAAATGATTCTCTTATTCCATTAACTCTCCGTGAAACAGGGCTACGGGAAAAACGACACCCATATTTCCTTACACGCTCTCCTCAGGTGATTTTTGAATTAGGGGTTTACATTTTTATTGAATTCAATACATCTTCATCGCAAAATGTATTTCCAGATGTACCCATTTCGCTTATCTGTTTCATTTGGCAGGTAATGTTTCAAAGTTTTCGTAACAATTTCTTCTATGGAGAACCTCAGTTGGCAAGATTATGCTTCTACTTACCCTGCTCAGTATTTGTCCACGTATGCTTCGAAGGGTTTTCCATTTTGCACGAACGACCTTTAAGATGATCTATACATACGAATTTTCTTGATTTCTAGTCTTGGAAGCTTTGAAATTTATTTTTGGGACTTACTGTTCCTCACGAGAACATTATTGTAATATATTTAGGGAGTTTAGACGAAGCATTCCACTTTGGAAATCCTGTAATTTTTTTAAAGGTTTTTTGTTTTTAAAGATTTTAGTTCAGATCGATTACCACAGTTTGAACGTTCTAGGTTTTTCCCAATATAATTAAAATCGATGGAACTGATGAGTTATAGCATTGTTTTCTTATTTCTATAACTATAACTTCATTCTGTATAATTTTATGTACAAAATCTTGCAATTTTTCCGTCTTGCGCATTTCTTGCTATGTCTATCCAGACCATGGTTTCGATGCATTTACTGGGTTTACTATTCTGATTTCAATGCCGAAGAAGAATTTTTTCCTGAATTTTTTGCTATTGTTTATGTTTAAGGAATTTCTCATGCAAGCTTTATTTGGTTAAACCTTAGCTTTATGCTGCTATTACCTGCACAGAATGATTCCTCTTAATATATTTCTGTATGTGAATACTGTATACATTTTTACATTTGATTCTTTCAGGTGACTAGACCACCATTTTCCCACTGTCCAAGTATTTCTAATTTTATACCTAAAAGACAACTAGGTTTTGGGACTGGGATCTTTACCCTAACCCTTTCCTGACAGTCTACTGCTGTCATAATTGATTTCTACAGTTATACAGTTGACAATCATATTCTTACATCTTTGAAATTATTGTAATCAATACTCTTTATCTTTCCCATTCAATAGCAAGTATTATTGACATAGTATAAAATATCTGTGAAATAGTAAGGGTTTGTACATCATACATTTTCTTTCTATAGCTTACAGTACTCTTTCCCTTAAGATTAATTTGATTCTACTTGGTAGGTCAAATTTCTTTGAAGAGAAAATACAATCTATAATTTTGTGCACATCTTCATTCTTTTTTTTCTAGTAATTATTTCATATTTCATGAAATACCGCAATTTTTTTTCTAGAATCCATCATTCTTTCATAACAATACTTCAAGGAAAAATCACAGTATTTAGCTCTGGAAGTAATTATTTTCTAAAAGTGAAATATAAAATTACTAACGTTAATCAATTGAAAATACAGAATCTTTTGCACTACTGTACATACCATTATGATAACAGTATTTTAACAAGTATAAGTCAAATAAACTATCAGTTATAGCTCTACATGTATACTTATCTGAATTTAATAAATGATTCAGCTGTGGTCCTCCCAACCATCAAGTGAGGCAATTACGTCCTCCTTGCCCCCGTGCTCCAAAATGAATGGGTTAACGGAGCAGAGACGGACGGCTGACCTCGGGACACCGGTCCAGTCGGTACCCGGAGATTCCAGAAATTTCATGAAGAACCCAACACAGCTGTGACTCAAGAATCTCTCACTCTTTCCTTTTTTCAAAAATACAGAACCCCTACCCCTCCCTGGGATCAATCCTTTATCCTTAGAGGAGTAGGTAACTGTTTTCCAACTGTTCCCCAACCTATTTTCAGTTCTTGGAAACATCTTTCCATCAGCTTTTTACTTTCCTTATCCAGTTATTTCTCATAACATTTTTTATTTATTTTTATTAAATAACATTAATTGTCTTAGTTTTTTATTAAAAAAACAATAAAATTACTTAACTAGTTAACAATAATGTAGCTATCACAACTTCCCCCCTGGAAATAACACCATCCTCGGTGTTTCACTCTAGCTCTGAAAAGAGTTTTGGGTAAGCCTTCCGTATGAACCCTTCATCCTCCCAAGTAGCTTCATCCGGGCTGAAGTGCTTCCATTGCACCTTCACCTGGGTGATAACTCGCTTTTAGAGCATGATTTCCCTTTGGTCAAGTATGCGTTGCGGCTCGACCATGAATTATTTGTCTGGTTCTACCTGCAACAATAAACAATTTTCTAGTCAATTTCTCAGAAAGTAATTCACTTTACAAGTTAGGATTGCATTACCATCCTACCTCTATATGCTGCCAATGAATTACATGATTTGAATCATGTACATAAAGCTTCAACAGGGATACATGAAATACATTGTGTACTCGGATATGGCTGGGTAATGCTAGCCGATAGGCTATAGGTCCTACCCTCTCCAAAATTTCAAAGGGTCCACAAAATCTGGCAGCCAATTTTGCACAAGAGGCCCACTGCAAGGTACTCCTTTTTGGCTTGATCCTTACGTACACATGGTCTCCTAATGAGAACTCTCGATAGGGCCTTTTATTATCTGCATAGATCTTCTGACGATCTTGTGCAGCCTTTAGATTTTTTCTTATTTTCCTCACCTCTACTTCCATCTCAGCAAGCATTTCGGGTCCCAACATTAGTTTTGTCTCGGGGCTGCTCCAATTTATGGGCGTGCGACACTGCCTCCCATACAAGACCTCGAAAGGACTCATTTTTAGAGATTCCTGATGCCCATTGTTGTAAGAAAATTCAAGAAGGTGCAGGTACTCTTCCCATTTAGATGGTTGCTGCATCACATACGTGCGCAACATGTCTTCTAGTACTTGATTCACCCACTCCATTTGACCGTCGGTCTAGGGGTGATAAACGGTGCTAAAATTTATCTGCGTTCCCAATCCTAAGAACAAGGTTTTCCAAAATGCAGACGTAAACTTAACATCTCGATCTGAAATGATATTCTTTGGAATTCCATGTAGCCTAAAAATTTCCTTCATGAAAATGTCGGCTATTTGTACAGTCTTGTAAGTAGAATGGACTGGTATAAAATGTGTAGATTTACTCAATATGTCCACCACCACCATTATGGAATCATTTTTTCTTTTTGTTCGTGGTGAGCCTGTGATAAAGTCTAGGGATATGACCTCCCACTTCCATTCGGGTATGAGTATGGGCTGCAATAATCCTGCAGGATGTTGATGCTCTACCTTCACCTGCTGACATTCAAAACACTTACTTAGATATTCAACAATGTTTTTCCGCATACCACGCCAGAAAAATACCTTTCTAATTGCGGTCAACATTTTCTGGTAACCCGAATTACCTACATAATTGCTGCAATGATATTCATTCATTATCAACTCTTTGAGGTCCAACTGGTTAGGCACATATAATTTACCTTTGAAGGTTAACATTTGATCTTCATTTATTCCATACTCAGATGTGCCTCCATGATTTCTTCTTTCTTCCATTTTTTTCCACAAAAACTGGTACTCGGGATCTTTTTGTGCTTCTTTCTTTACTTGCTCTAAAAATCTATTTTCCAGCTGATTGTAATATAGTTCATATATACCATGTAATTTTCTGCTTAATGCATCAGCTACTCGATTTTATTTTCCTTTGAGATGTTGAATATCCATGTCAAACTCACTTAGGAAGGCATTCCATCTTGCCTGTCTTGAGTTCAAATCTGCTTGCTTGAAGTAACTCGTCAAGCTTCTATGATATATTTTTAACACAAACTTTTTTCCCAACAAGTAGTGTCTCCATACCCGGAGCACATGAACTACTGCTGTCAATTCCAAATCATATGCATAATATCTTTGCTCATGATCCTTCAACTTTCTGGATTCATACGCTATCACCTTGCCTTCTTGAGAGAGGACTGCCCCAACACTTTCTTTACCTGTGTCCGTACATACTTCAAATTCTTTGCTCGGGTTAGCTACCCTTAACACAGGAGCAGTGGTCAAGAGCTGTTTCATTTTTTCAAAATAGTTTTGACATTCCATAGTCCATTTGAAAAATTTTCCTTTCTTCTACAAGGAAATGATAGGAAAACTAATTCTGGAAAATCCTTCAATAAATCTTTGGTAGTACCCAACTAGCCCCATAAAGGATCTAATATCTGCCACGTTCTTGGGTACCCACCATTCCATAACTGTTTTGATCTTTTTGGGATCAACTACAATTCCATCAGCGAAAATAACATGTCATAAATACTAGATTTTTGTTTTAAATAAATCACACTTGTTGAACTTTGCGTACATCTGGTCTTTTCATAGCATTTCCAGCACAATCCTCAAATGTTCTCTATGCTCTTCCTAGTTTTTAGAATAGATCAAGATATCGTCTATAAAAATAAGTACAAAGTTATTCAAGAAGTGATGGAAGACCCCATTCATTAGTCTCGTAAAGGTTGTTGGTGTGTTTGTTAACCCAAAGGGTAACACCACAAATTCGTAGTGACCATACCTTGTATGAAATGTTGTCTTGCAAATGTCCTCCTCCCTAATTCGAATCTGGTGATACCCTGATCTCAAATATATCTTGAAAAATATTGTGGCTCCTTTACTTTATCAAATAGATCATCAATCCTTGGTAAAGAGTATTTATTATTGACAGTTAATTTGTTGAGTTGCCTGTAATCCATGCACATATGCATGGTCCCGTCTTTCTTTTTCACCAACAAAACTGGAGCTCCCCAAGATGACACACTTGGGCAAATATACCCCTTATCCAACAGTTCCTGTAACTGCATCTTCAACTCTGTTAATTTCGGCACATTCATTCTATAAGGAGCCCTTCATACAGGAGAAGCTCTAGGAATTAACTCTATAGTAAAGTCAATGTCTCTTCTTGGTGGTAATCCAGGAATATCTTATGGGAAAACATCTAGAAATTCTTGCACCACTGGTATACTTTACATTGTATGCGACTTCTCCTTAGGGTCTGCATATCCCACCTAAATAGCATATATCTGGCACCCCTTCCTTATACATTTACTCATTTGGGATGCTATTATTGGGTGTAACTGTAATGGTTTTTTGATTCCTTGAATTTCCTTTCGGGTTCCATCATGCATTCTGTAATAAATAACCTTTTCCTTACAGTCCACAAGGGTCCAATGCTTTTCTAGCCAATCCATGCCTAACAAAACATCATAGGATCCTAATGGCAGAACATTCAGATCTACTTGTAACTGCTGATTTGAAATTTCTAATATACAGTTCAAAATTTTAACAGTCACTTTACGCTTTTCCCCAGTGGCTAGCTGTACTAGCTAGGAATTTTTAAATTTCTGATCTTTCAATTTACACAACTCTACCACCATGGGACTAATATAGCTCAAACTTGCGCCTGGATCTACTAAAATAGAAACAGACTGAGTTAGTATTTTACCTTCCAGCTCAATCATCATTGGCTAATAATTCGCTTGCCTGTCCTCCAATGCCACATTAATATGGGGAATGTTTCGTGCTACATCACCCATAGTAGAAGCTTCCTGCAAGTTTTCTACAACATCATTTCTTGTTTGCTGTAGGCAGTTTTTGTAGTAATGTGTTTCACCACACCCCCAACATTGTAAAGGTGTTTTGGTAACCTGCCCTTGCTCAGTCTTGTTGGATGCTTCTGTAGGCTTTTCGTCTGCTGGCCATCTAGTCCTCTGATGATTTATGCCAAACTGTTTGCTGCCAGGATTTCGTGCAGAATTCTTAAAGTTTCCGCTTTTGGCACCCTTCAAATTCGAATTACTTTTTTGTCCTTTCTTTGGCTGCCAAGTCTTGCCAACCTCCCCTTTTGCCTTGGAATGTTCATAGCACATTCGTGCTTTACGAATTGCCTCATCCATATTCCGAGGATTTACAAATTCTATTCTTTCTTTCATGTGTGTTGGCAAGCTGCTCAGAAATATCTGCACCTTAGCCTTCTCCTCTCAAAGATATAGAACATAGCGTAATAGGGAGGCAAACCTAGTAATATAATCATCCATGGTCATATGTCCTAGCTTTAGATCATGAAATTCTTTAGCTTTTTCATTATAAAATATTTCATTCGAGTACTTGTCCTTGACGTATTGTTGGAATGATTCCTAGGTGATGTCTTGTTCTTCAATACTACATACATTCTTCACTTCCTCCCACCATAGAGTGGCTTTCTCTATTGGTTGATATATTGCTAATTTGGCCTTCAGATTGTTGTTATATTAATACACCTGAAAATACTTATTCATATTTATTAACCATGCCTCTGCCACCTCCTAAGACTCACCAACAAATGTTGGTGGTTTTATTTTATGAAATTCTCCTTGAACTTCTACTTTCTGCCTCTTGACTTCTTGCGGATCTGACAAGTTGCCATATTTTGCCTTATTAAAATTTGTATTCTTACTTCGCTGAGAGGGGCTCCTTTCCACCCTTTCTGTAGTGTTATTTCCTATTTGTTTCCCATTTCCTTCTTGCACACCTCTATCAGTACCGGGATGTTCCACCTCCTGGTCTTGTATATCTGACAGAATTTGTAATATATTTTCTTGGTCTTCCAGTAATCGCTCATTATCTATTCGAACGCGCACCATTTCCTCGTGCAGTTGTTGAATAGTATTTAACAGGAAATTGGTTTCGTGTTTTTGTTCTTCTAATAGCCTACTAGTTTTCTGCTGTTGTTTGACACTTAGCTGGACCCACATCTCTGGGTTCATCACTGGTTGTACTTGGGGTTCCCCAGTGTCTTGAGGGTGTTGCTGCGGGGTTCCTCTTCTCATGATCTTCTTGCTAGATTGCTAAATTCTTTCTCTGTGCATCATTTACACACAACTTCATCGTTAGTCGACCCTTAGGGTCCCAGCGTATGAATGCAGCTTTAATACCACTTGTCACAATACTCAAACTTCATAATTTTTTTTTTAACCTTCTTATACTTTATCACAGAATAAATATATAATTATATGCAATTAATTTTCTACTTGGATAAGGATTGAATGTAAACCTTATATAAAAAATGTATTAATTTTATTTGTTCTGTAACATATTAAACCTTCAATTTCAATAATCCATACATTTAAATTAAAATGTAACTATCAGATTTCTATTAGCATGCCACTATAAATTTATTACACCTCCGCTAAACTTGTCAACTCGTTTTTAATGAGGACACAACTGTACTGTATTGGCGCATTTATATATATCGATTTCCATCCGGATTTCTTTGTGACACCTGTGTGGTATACACAGTATACGGAGATCACGATGTATCAAAACTTGATCCACGCCGTTGATTGATTTTATTTATTTGATGACTTTAGGCTGAGGTGAGAACCTGGCCTAGGCAATCCCGCCAAGCCTTAGATCTATGCATTGGATTTGTTCTTCATGTTATTCTCTTCTGTGGGATGTGATGGTTCACCGGGGTTCTACGGCCACTGTGCCCAGAACTCTGTTACAGTGGAAGTTATGGTTTCCCATGGCAATGCCGAGGTCAGCTCAGATATGGAGGTAATTCACATATTTATAAACCGGCCTGCCATAGAAGATTTTTCTAAGTTCTCTTTCGTCTGGTCCTCAATTTATCTATTCCTTCAGGTTATTAAACTTCTTCGCTGTATTACTTATATTATTGAGGTCATCTGCTCACCTTTATGTTTAAATAAATTATTGGGCAAACTGAGAAGTCGAAAATTATTCTCTTATTCCATTAACTCTCCGTGAAACAGGGCTATGGGAAAAACGACACCCATATTTCCTTAGATGCTCTCCTCAGGTGATTTTTGAATTAGGGGTTTACATTTTTATTTAATTGAATCTATCTTAATTGCAAAATGTCTTTCCAAATGTACTCATTTCACTTATATTTTTCATTTGGTAGGTAATGTTTCAAAGTTTTCGTAGCAATCTCTTCTATGGAGAACCTCAGTTGGCAAGATTCCGCTTCTACTTACCCTACTCAGGATTTCTCCAGGTATGCTTCGAAGGGTTTGCCATTTTGCAGGAAGAGCCTTTAAGATGATCTATACATATGAATTTTCTTGATTTCTAGTCTTGGAAGCTTTGAAATTTATTTTCGAGACTTATTGTTCCTCATGGGAACATTACTGTTGTTAGTCATCAATAATTTTGATCCTGTCCAAAGATGACTAAGTTGACAACCCCAAATTTCTAGAAACAATATTGCAGAAACATTATGAGTTCTAGAAATCTCACTGCCTTCATTTTCCTAATTCTATTAGTTCACTAAAACCTTAATCTATGCCTTCTAAAATATGACCCCTCTTTTTCAAAAGAAGACTGTTTCAGCCTATTTACCCCATTTTTACTTCCATTTCATTCCCCCCATTCTACCATTCCTATCTCTGTTTTTAGCAGTCTATTTCCCTTTGAAAATAGCCCTTTTTTACCTTCATTAACTCTTCATTTCTTCTAAAAACCCCCTTAAACCATACAAACACCCTTGTTTGGTTTAAAACTACCTTTTCTAGCCTATCAGAAGCCTCTAAAAGCTTTAAAAAACCCTCTTTTTGGCCTATTTTTCCACCCTTTTAAAAATATTTGGCCTTAAGAAGTTTAGGCTTAAACCCCTCCCCCTCTTCCTCATATAACCAAGGGATTGCGATTACGCACTTATCCCTCAGCCCCCTTTTGTCTTAGCCCCGGTACCTTTCTTCTCCATGGAACCATGCCTTCCCCTTTCCTTGAAGCTCCCTTCTCGATTTCTCCACCCCCGCCATTTCTTTCCCCTCTGAAGTAAATCTCAACCGTCGGTCCTTCAGATCCGACGGTTGTGACACTCCCGTGACCTTCCTCGCCCTCAACCTTTCTACTTCCCGAAAAAATAGATGATGTCAGCATTGGCCCCACCATCCATTACCATCACCCACCGAGAACTTTTTCCCATCATGCTCGTTCTCCATCGTCAATCTGGTTTCCCCAGATCTGACGGTCCATAATCAAATTCGCGCTCGATCCACCATAAGGGTTTAACGACCATTTTTGACGCGAAAAAAGCGGTTTTCCAAGGGACAGGTGTCATCACCTGTATGTAATCGTGTTCAATTCACTTGAAACTGCTAACCACTCAACCTCCGTGCGAAAGCCACTTAGTTTTGCTACCAAAACCGCCCTTCCTCATTCCGCACCAAAATTAAAAAATTTCATCCTTCCGCCTGGTTCCATCAGTGGAACCCTTCCTTTTGGACACCTCCTCTCCTCTATGCATCGCTCCATCTCCTCCCCAAGCCCCTGAAGTAGTTTGTAGCCAAACACGCAGGTTTTATTAAATGTTTTTATTTATTGTGCAGGTTTAATGGAGGCCACAAGCCCGAAGGGCCATCCCAAAGTCAAATTTAGTGACTGAGGCCTCAGGATGATGATCCGAGGGTCTGTAAGAAAAGGAGGGATCCAGGGTTGTTCGGTGCCTCATGAGCATTGATCCTTTTTTTTTAACCCTCCAATGCATTAAAGAAGCCTCATACACACAGAAGCAGAAAAAATCAGTGAAGATTGAAGACCAAAGAAGAAAACAAAGTTTAAATGCTTAAACAAGGATTAAAGGATGAAAGCACAGTTAAAATACAAATAACGAAGGTTTAAAGCAGTAAATAAAGGGAAAGGGAGAGTGATGATGCATTATGAAGGCCGAAAGACAAATTAAGCCTTAAAGCACAATTTTATGATGAAATCAAGGAAACTTAGGCTAAAGTAGCCTTGAATAAATCAACGTAGAGCAGTTATTCACTTGATAAATCAAATTGATGCCTTTTACCTACTCTTTATCTGTAAAGGAAACAACCAGTTATTTCACAAAATAATATATTTTAAACTATCAGAATAGTTAATGAAAAGATGAGGATAAAGCCTTCAAGTCAATATTTTCACCTATTTTATCCTTAGAAAGTTAAGACAAAGTTATTAAACAGAAAGGTAGCTGCATACATGTTCCTACCTTAGGCCTTGGATGGTTTTCAAGGATAGGAATGTATTTACTCTATCATTAATAACATTTTAAACCCTAGAAGAGTCCCACATCCTCATTCACAACATAAATATTGCATTTGAACTCATTGTAGTGTGGGCATTTGGTGACTCTTTGAAGTAATACATAGCTCTGCTGAAGTTGAAAGAAAATTGATGTTCTGGAACCTGTGGATGTTTTGACCTGTTCGTTGATGGAGAAAGCTCTGTCATTGGATCCCTGAGCTTGGCTGTTGGTGAAGTATCCTAATCTGTTAATGTTTTTCCTATTTTCCATTTTGTTTCATCATTTTTTACTACAGTAGAGTAAAAATTTTAGGCTAATAAATGTCTCCTAGAAGCACTTTAGACCTGTTTAGTCTCCACTGTTTTATGTTTTCCTCTATTGAGGCATTCTAGAGAATTCTTAATTTCTCTCTTGAACCCTTATGCTTGTTTATTTCAGAAATAGTTCAAACAGTTGGTCTCAAGAATGATTTATGGTTTTCCCTACTTACTTGCCGCCACTTGAAAAGTATTTCTGAAGTCTCCCTTTAAAGTATATTGTTTACAGTCTGCCAAAGAGGTCTGTTTTGATCATACCCTTTGTTCTTGCTGAGATAATTGCTTTGAAGGTCTTTATAATTGTAATCAAATATGTCTAGGAGTTCCCTCTTCTATGATACTATTATTTTTGAATATTTTATGTTTTCTAAATTCCTTGAAGGTGAAATCTTTGGATGAAATAGAGCGTTCCTTGACTCCTAGATTTCATTTCAAAAGTTTGTCTTGAAATTTTTATTTGCTGAAGTGTTGTTTCTAGATTTTATGGTTAGCCCTGTCTATGGAATGCCTCTTAATGTTTAGATAATGTTTTAAGTCCCTTTATTGAGACGTAAATATAATTATGATTTCTTAATTGCCCTTAGTTCTACTTTTCATTCTAAACCTTTAATGTCCATTTCATTTCACCTGAAAGACTTTGTAGATCCACTGGCCAAGTTAGATTTGTCCTTTGATACCCCTAATCCCTTTACAAACTTTTTAAAACTTACACTTGACTCCATTGCCCAATGAATTAGATATTTCCCTTTTCTATCTATGCTGCCTAGATCATCATGTCCCACCAAACAATCAAACAAACTCATGCTTCATAACTAGCCTAAAATAAACCCTTAAAAACAAACAAGCTCATATCTTTGCAAAAAATTGAGAGATCCCTCTATTAGAATAGGAAGGCTAGATATTAGAGCTTTAAAGACTAGTTTTTATGTTGCCTTGTCACTTGGTATGCCAATCTACCAAATCATAGGACCCCAACATAATGGCGATCACGGTGGGAACCTTTTCAGTAAAATTTCTTGAACAAGACACTTAGTATTCATTCAAGTGAACTATAGCTTTCTTCAAGCACTACCAGCATAATTGTGATCATGATAGGACCTATCTGAATCATTGGCAATCTAAGTAACCCTTAGGATTATGGGTGATCCTTATCAAACCTTGAAGAAATCAATTGATAACCCATTGAGTAGACTCTGTTTGTTTCATCACCTTAGCTAAGTGTTGAATCAGATATAGGACACTCTCACAACCATAGAACTACACAAAGCTCAGAAAAGCCCAAAAAATTTCAGATTGGTTTTCAAATAAACCATTGGTGGTGGACCATAAAACATTTTACCTTCAGAAAAGCTAAAAATTTCCACCTGGCGACTCCACTAGCCCCAGTAGCCCTATTATTCCTCTAGATCTCCATATTTCCCTAGGATTGTGTTAACCAATCCTGAGGAAGTTTAGAAACATAGTCCCCTATTATAGAAATCATTGTGAGAGGAAAATTTTTGAAAAACAGTCCTAAAAAACCTCAACCTCTATAAATTTTGGAAACTAAAATTTGGCTTCACATAGGGTCAATACTAGATCCCATCCAGATCCTAATCCTCCTACCATAGTTGATAATCCAAAAAGGATTTTGTGGCAAACTTCTAGATCTGGAAAACCAACTACTAATAGGACTATCCCAAGAACAAAATCTGTCCCTGAAAATCTCACAATATTTAAAAATCCTCACTTTGACTAACCTCATACAAAGAACCTATTTAGAAATAAGTCTCAAAGTGATTTAAACCAAGCTGACTTGAAACCACAAATTTGCAACAGGGTTTTAGCAGAGAATATTCACCTTCTACTCCACCTGATTCTCAGCATCTCCATCGTTTCAGCTCCTTCCATAACAAATCTGCTCATCAACAGCTTGTTTTCCCCAGTCTTTCTTCCACTTCTATCCACACATACACTGTTCAAAGCACTCCAACTCAGCCCATTTTCCCTCTTATAAATCCACCTCTTGTAAATCCCCCATTATTTCCTATCATGGCAGCATGGTATGCTCCACGAGTGTTACCACAACCTCTGGGCCCCTTACCCAATTATTATAAATCCAAAATTCCCCATTTCACTGGAAATGAACCTACTACTGCCCAAAAACATGTAGACAAGATGGATGATGCTTTTGACTATATGGAAATAGAAGAAGAGACCATTAAGATGAGAATTTTTGCTCAAAGTTTATGAGGAGAAGCCAAAAAATGGTTCAAAGGGTTAACTCCTCACAACATAAATGATCTCGCTTATTTATATCAAACATTCACAAACAGATGGGAAATTAAAAAGAACCCTCTTCAAATACTATCAGACTATAATAACCTCAAGAGAAAAACTGGGGAAAGTGTCCAGGATTATTACACTAGATTCAATAGTGTGTATAATGCACTTCCCCCAAGCATGAAACCCCCACTAGGCCTAGTGTTAGCTAAATTTCCTGAAGGCTTTCATCTAGAAATGGCCTACCAGCTAAGAGAAAGAGACCCCTTGACTTTAGAAGATATGCAAATGGGAGCCATAAGTGTGGAAGAAAATCTGATTGAGAAAAGAGCTAGGTTAAAAGAAGAGAAAAGAGTTACATACAGGGATGATACAATGGCATCAACCTCATCATCAAAAACTAAAATTGATAACTTAGTGAAGGTAATAAAGAGAGTGATTGAAAAGATAAATCTGAATGACAGAGTGCCTCCTAGAGAAAACCAAAACAACCCCCAAAATAGAAATATAAATCCAAATATCAGAAGAGATCCTAATCAATATAGGCAAAGAGACAATGACCAACAAATTAAGCCCCCCTTCCAACAAAATTATGTAGATCCAGAAGAGGAAACTGAAACTGAAAGGTTGGAAGAAAATCAGGTAAACTTGATAGGATCTGACAGTGAGACAGATGTTTTTCTCACTGAAGAAGAACAAGGATTCTTCTCCTCAGGAAAAACTAAAAAAAACCATGAGGATTCTGAAGATTACAGATTGGGGTTTGAAAATGCAATCATGGAGGTACAAAAATAATATGATCTTAAAAGAAAAGGGAGCCCAAAGATTTTCAATGACAAAAACACTGGTACTGCCATTAGAAAAACTTCATAAAATCAGCCTAAGAAGACAACAAGTAGCACCAACACTATAGCCAAGAAAACTGATCTAAATAAAGACAAAATCAGTGAGCAAAGTGTTGAACAAAGCTTCCCTAGTACTTCTGCTAGTGGTCATAACAAATCTGTCCCAAATAACATTCCAAATAAAGTTCAGAAAATCAGAATTGCTGAAAGGGTTGTAAATGACAAAATAGATGTAAATATGTCAAGAACAATAGTTCCTTTCAGCCTTGAAGGTGAAATTTCCAAGATCAAAATCACCATACCCTTAACTGAACTAGTAACTCAGCATGTATATAAAAATCAATTTTGAAAGCCTTAAATATAGGCAGTGACATTAATGCTTTAAACTTGATAGATGATAAACTATAATTATTGTTTGGTCCTGAAGTCGAGGGAAAATACCAAGAAGGGGTTGTCCCTCCCTTCTATGTTAGCTTGAATATACATAACAAAATTTTGCACAATGCCATGCTAGACTCAGGTGCTTCACACAATCTTATGCCCAAAGTAGTAATGGAAAGCCTAGGCTTAGAAATTACTAAACCATATAAGGACCTGTATTCCTTTGATTCAAGCAGGGTCAAATGCTTGGGCCTAATCAAATATTTATGTGTCAATCTGGCACAGATTCTTGCTAAAAGTCTAGTCATGGACATAGTGGTAGCTAACATTCCCCCTAATTATTGCATGCTTCTATCTAGATCATGGGGAGCTAAACTTCAGGGGAGCCTTCAAATGGACATGTCCTATGCCACCATCCCAGATTTTAATCAAACCATAAGACTATACACGGAGTCCGATATGAAATACATGGTGAGTAACATAGATAGACCAAACAATACTCCTGTTTACTCCATTCATTCATATTTGGATTCCTTTATCTTATATAATGAAGATGAAATCATCCAACAAGAAAAGGAAAACAAAGAAGAATGTAGTCCAACAGAACAGTCAAATCTGTTATCAACTCAAGCACAAAACAATTCAAACTTTAAAACTCTTCAACAGTAGAAGGGAAATGAAAATGAGACAGAAACACTGTGGGAACTAAGATTTTATGGCTCTTGTAGAAAAAAAAGTTCCGGAGCTGGTGTATGGATACACAATAAAAATCAAGTACACTCTTATAAACTTGATTTCCAATGCACCAATAATATTGCAGATTATGAAGCTCTCCTACTTGGCCTACATTTGCTCAAAGATTTAGGAGCTAAGAAAATATCAGTTCAAGGAGATTTTGAGCTAATCATTAGACAAATTAAAGGGGAGTATTCAGCTAAAAATCAAAAACTCAGAGAATATAGAAATGCTACCCTTGATCTCCTAAAAACTTTTGAAAAATATGAACTCATTTTCATCCCAAGAGCTCAAAATCACCTAGCAAATGAACTTGCCTTTGATGCTAGTAATTGCCAAATACCACAGATAAATGAACAATTCAAAATAAAGGTAAAAAAAAGCCCTACAATACCTGACAATGAAGATTATTGGCAAGTGTTTGAAGGAGACAAACACATAGATGATTTTTTGCAATTAAAAAATGACTTTTCCATATCGACATCTACTTGAAGCCATGAGAAAAACTGTTTAGAAAAGGAACAAATTCCTGAAATAGTGTTGTCCTTTTCTAATAATATAAACCATTTTGAACATCCTTTTAGAGAAGAAATAACTGATAATACAAACCAAAAAGACCTGGAAGTTTTACAATTTAAAAATGATACAATTCGAAGAGGTCTTATACCATTAGAGCAGCTTTTTTATTTTAATGATATAGCCAAAGAACCAAGAATGGAGCCTATAGAAACAAACATAGAAGAACATAACATAGGCAGCCTAGCAGAACCCAAAATGATCAAGCTATCCAGCACTTTCCCAGCTCATATCAAACAACAATACATAGAACTTTTCAAAGAATTTAGAGATGTGTTTGCATGGGAATACAAGGATCTGGAATCATATGATACCAGCATCATTCAACATAAAATTCTCTTAAAGAAAATCAGAAACCTTTTAAACAAAAACTCAGAAGGATAAATCATGTTTTACTGCCTTCAGTTGAGAAAGAAATTCAAAAAATGTATGATGTGGGGATCATAGTTCCCCTCAGATATTCAAAATGGGTTTCCAACTTAATATCTGTCAGGAAAAAGACTGGGGATATCAGGCTCTAAATTGATTTCAGAAATCTAAATAGAGCTTCCCTTAAAGATAACTATCCCTTCCCAAAACTGGATCATATACTTCAAAGGGTGGTTGGGTCTAAAATAATTTCACTATTGGATGGGTTCTCAGGTCACAATCAGGTGTTAGTACTCTGAAGTGATCAACATAAAACTACTTTTACTACACCTTGGGGTACATTCATGTATGTCAAAATGCCATTTGGTTTATGAATGCAGGGACCACCTTCCAAAGGGCCATGGATATAGCCTTCTCAAAATACATAGGCTATTTTATAATCATTTACCTTGATGACATTACTGTTTTCTCTAAAACTGATGAAGATCACTTGATTCATTTAAGAATTTTTTTTGAGAAATGTAGGATATATGCCTTATCTTTAAATCCCAAAAAGACACTCTTTGGTCTCCAAGAAAGAAAACTTCTTGGCCACATAATTTCTGAAGAGGGAATCAAAGTAGACCCTAAAAGGATTGATGGCATATTGAAAATCAACCATCCTAAAAACCTCAAAGAATTACAATCTTTCATTGGGAAGATATATTTTTTAAGAAGGTTCATCCCCAACCTTGATGAGCTACTAAGAAAGATTACAAACATGCTTAAGAAAGAAATAGGTGTTAAGTGGACAATAAAAGCCAAACAGTCATTTGAGCTAGTGAAACAAGCTCTTACTCAAACACCGGTTCTTATAAGTCCTGATTTCACCAAAGATTTATACATTTTTTCTTTTGCATCTGAACATACAATAGCTGCAGTGTTGTAACAAAAGAAAATCATGGGGCAAGAACAACCAATTTCCTTTTTCAGTAGGGCCTTAAGAGATGCTCCACTCAAATATAACATCATGGAGAAACAAACTTTAGCCTTGGTAAAAGCATTGAAATACTTTAGAGTCTACATTTTGCATTCTCAAATCATTTATTTTGTCCCACATACTGTTGTCAAGGACATTCTAAGTGAAGACCCTGATGGTAAAAGGGGAAAATGGATTGCTATTATTCTAGAATATGACTTAGAAATCAGGCCCACCAAACTAATCAAAGGGCAGGGATTTGCAAAACTCATGGCTGAGTCAAACTTCCAAGCACTAGATATGAATATGATTGATATTTTAGAAGAAACAGAAGAATTCACAACTCCATTTATTGAAGAAAATTTTATGAATTCAACTTGGTATGTTGATATCATATATGTGTTGCTTTATCTGAATACCCCTCCCTCTCTATCTAAAACTAAAGATAGATTTTTAAAATAGAGGGAGTTAAATTATTACATATTAGATGGGGTTTTATATTGGAAGAACGTTGTTGGAATATTGCTTAAATGTTTGCTTGAGATTGATGTAGGAAAAATCATGCATGAGCTGCATGAGGGAGAATATGGAGGACATCTTTACTGGAAGACTACAACAAATAAAATCCTTAGATCTAGTTACTATTGGCCCACCCTTTTCCCAGATACTTAGAAGCTTGTCATGTCTTGCCATAAATGTCAATTTTTTTATGGAAAGAGAAAAATCCTACCTTTACCCTTACATCCTATCAGTGTTGAAGCTCCTTTTCAAAAATGGGGCTTGGACTTCATTGGAGAAATTCACCCATCTTCTTCAGCTCAACATAAGTGGATGCTCACTGCCACTGATTATTTTACCAAGTGGATAGAAACCATACCTTCTAGGAATGCTACTGACTCTGTCATTATCAAGTTCCTTGAAACCAACATACTATCCATATTTGGTTGTCCTAGAAAAATTATCACAGACAATGCTGCTGCCTTAAAGCCTAAAAGAATGGTTGATTTCTGCTATAAATATCATATCACATTGGGTCATTATACTGCCTACTATCCCCAAGGAAATGGATTAGCTTAATCCTCCAACAAAAGACTTGTAAATATTATCAAAAAATTGTTGGACCAGAATTAGAAATCATGGCATAATAAGCTTATTCATGCTTTATGGGCCGATAGATTAACCACCAGAAACTCGATAAATATGTCCCCCTATCAGCTGGTTTATGGCATGGATGTAGTCTTCCCAACCTCTTTAGGAGTTCCAGTCATGAAACTCCTTCAAGAAATACAAACTGAAGAGAATGCTATGCAGAGAAGGATAAATTAGACCATTCATTTACAACAGTCTAGAGAGGAAGTATATAAGAGAACACTAATAGTCCAAGAAGGCATCAAGAAGTTATTTGACAAAGGGACTAAAGAAAATGATTTCCAAGTTGAAAATATAGTTCTAAAGTGGGATTCTAGAAGGGAAGAAAAGAGAAAACATGGTAAGTTTGAGAATCTATGGAAAGGGCCCTACATCATTGATTCTATAAAGGGTCATAATGCATTTTTATGCAAGAACTGAATGGAGAATATTTATTTGGAGGTCTTGCTAATGGCAGGATGCTCAAGCACTACTTCTATCAAGAGTCTTAGCTTCAAAGTTTTTTTATTCATTGTACATAAACCATTTGAGAAGAAATCATGAAAAATACAAAAACAATAAAAGAAAAGAGAAGGAAAAGAGTGCAGATTCAAAAGAGGTACAACCCCATACCCAAAAAGAGAATTTTCTGAAAGTGAGCAAATCTGAGTGCCACTGCTGATTAAAAAATGATATATTGTTCAGTCATCTAGCCTAATCATGGCTGAACATACTTTAAATTTATGCTGATAAGTTGGTAGAAGAATTGATTGATAAGATTATTTCAGACTTGACTTATTAGTAGAATAGATTAGGATAGAAGAAAAAATGGTTCAAACAAAATCAAAATCTGAACCAAGAAAGGAAAACAAAAATAGCTCTGAAAGAGATTAAAATTAGAACCAAAGAAGGAAATAAGGATGTTCATAATTTTCAGATCTTAAGCCTTCACAATTTTGTTTTTAATTTTCTGCAAATAAAGTCTATGTGCAGCTTGTACATAAATTCCATAGCCTACATAGCAAATCAGATTGTCTAATCTTGATTTGACTGTGTTTAAATTTCCTGTCTTAGAAATAGAGAATAAAATCTGTCAAAAAGCCTAATCTTGACATATAGATAGTTAGGTAGAGAAATGAAGAGTTCAACAGTTTAATATGGACTCTTGGAAGAAATAAGGATAGGATTGGATAGTTTATTTATGTTTTCAAAATAAAATGTCAAAGAGTTTGCTATTTCAAATGCACTCGAAGAGGAAGAAAAAATGTTAGGACAAATAGGATTGGGTAGGTAGAAAGACTATGTGAAAATAATATACATTGTAGATTGTTAAAAGGTTGTCTTTTTCAGAGAAAGAACAACAAGTAAAAAGAAGAAATCTACACAATGGATAAGGCACTGGTCTACTAAAACTCAAAGATTTATTTTCTGAGGTTCTAGACACCTTAAAAAGATAGTTTTCCTCCCCAAGTGGAGCCACTGTTAGTCATCAATAATTATGATCCTATCCAAGATGAATAAGTTGAAAATCCCAAATTTCTAGAAACAATATTGTAGAAACATTATCAGTTCTACAAATGTCACTGCCTTCATTTTCCTAAGTCTATCAGTTCACTAAAACCTTCATCTATGCCTTCTAAAATATCACCCCTCTGTTTCAAAAGAAGTTTGTTTCAGCCTATTTACCCCATTTTTACCTCCATTTCATTCCCCCCATTCTACCACTCCTATTTCTGTTTTTATCAGTCTATTTCCTTTTGAAAATAGCCCTTTTTTCCCTTCATTAACTCTTCATTTCTTCTAAAAACCCCCTTAAACCATACAAAAACCCTTGTTTGGTTTAAAACTACCTTTTCTAGCCTATCGAAAGCCTCTAAAATCTTTAAAAAACCCTCTTTTTGGTTGATTTTTCCGCCCATTTAAAAATATTTGGCCTTAAGCCCTTTAGGCTTAAACCCCCGCCCCTCTTCCTCATATAACCAAGGGATCGCGATCACGCACTTATCCCTCGGCCCCCTTTTGTCTTAGCCCCGGTCCTTTTCTTCTCCACGGAACCATGCCTTCCCCTTTCCTTGAAGCCCCCTTCTCAATTTCTCCACCCCCGTCATTTCTTTCCCCTCTGAAGAAAATCTCAACCGTCGGTCCTTCGGATCCGACGATTATCAAACTCCCGTGACCTTCCTCCCCCTCAACCTTTCTACCTCCTGACAAAACAGATGATGTCACCATCGGCCCCACCATCCATTACCGTCACCCACAGAGCACTTTTTCCCGTCGTGCTCGTTCTCCATCGTCAATCTGGTTTCCCCAGATCTGACGGTCCATAATCAAATTAACGCTCGATCCACCACAAGGGTTTAATGACCATTTTTAATGAAAAGAAACTGGTTTTCCAAGGGATAGGTGTCATTACCTATATGGAATCGCGTTCGATTCAATCGAAACCGCTAACTACTCAACCTCCACGGGAAAACCACTTAGTTTTGCTACCAAAACTACCCTTCCTCATTTTGTGCCAGAATTCGAAATTCCATCCTTCCGCCTGGTTCCATCTACATAACCCTTCCTTTTGCACATCTCCTCTCCTCTATGCATCGCTCCATCACCTCCCCGAGCCCATGAAGTAGTTTTTAGACAAACACACAGGTTTTATTAAATGTTTTTGTTTATTGTGCAGGTTTAATGGTGGCCCCGAGCCTGAAGGGCCATCCCACAGTCAAATTTACTGACTGAGGCCTTAGGATGATGATCCGAGGGTCTATAAGCAAAGAAGAGAGGGATATAGGGTTGATCGGTGCCTCATGAGCATTGATCCTTTTTTTCTAAACCCTCCAATGCGTCAAAGAAGCCTCCTACACGTAGAAGCAGAAAAAATCAGTGAAGATTGAAGACCAAAGAAGAAGATAGAGTTTAAAGGCTTAAACGAGGATTAAAGGATGAAAGCACAGTTAAAAGACAAATAAACAAAGGTTTAAAGTAGTAAATAAAGGGAAAGGGACAACAATGATGCATTATGAAGGCCAAATGCAAAATTAAGCCTTAAAGCAGAGTTTTATGATGAAATCAAGGAAACTTAGGCTAAAGTAGCCTCGAATAAATCAACACAGAGTAGTTATTCACTTGATAAATCAAATTGACACCATTTACCTACTCTTTATCTGTAAAGGCAACAAACAGTTATTTCACAAAATAATATATTTTAAACTGTCAAAACAGTTAATGGAAAGATGAGGATAAAGCCTTAAAGTCAATATTTTCACCTATTTTATCCTTAGAGAGTTAAGAAAAAGTTATTAAACAGAGAAGTAGCTGCATACATTTTCCTACCTTAGGCCTTAAATGGTTTTCAAGGCTAGGAATGTATTTACTCTATCATTAATAAAATTTTGAGCACTAGAAGAGTCCCACATCCTCATTCATAACATAAATACTGCATTTGAACTCATTGTAGTGTGGGCATTTGGTGACTCTTTGAAGTAATACATAGCTCTGCTGAAGTTGAAAGGAAATTGATGTTCTGGAACCTGTGGATGTTTTGACCTGTTTGTTGATGGAGAAAGCTCTGTCATTGGATCCCTGAGCTTGGCTATTGGTGAAGTATCCTAATCTGTTAATGTTTTTCCTGTTTTCCATTCTATTTCATCATTTCTTACTATAGTAGAGTCAAAATTTTAGGCTAAGAAATGTTTCCTAGAAGCACCTTAGACCTATTTACTCTCCACTGTTTTATGTTTTCCTCTGCTGAGGCATTCTAGAGAATTCTTAGTTTCTCTCTTGAACCCTTATGCTTGTCTATTTCAGAAATAGTTCAAACAGTTGGTCTCAAGAACGATTTATGGTTTTCCCTGCTTACTTGCTGCCACTTGAAAATGGTTTTTGAAGTCTCCCTTTAAAGTATCGTTGTTTACAGTCTGCCAAAGTGGTCTATTTTTATCATACCCTTTGTTCTTGCTGAGATAATTGTTTTGAAGGTCTTTATAATTGTAATCAAAGATGTCTAGGAGTTCCCTCTTCTATGATATAGTTATTTGTGAATATTTTATGTTTTCTAAATTCTTTGAAGGTGAAATATTAGGATGAAATAGAGCCTTCCTCGACTCCTAGATTTGATTTGAAAATTTTGTCTTGAAATTGTTATTTGCTGAAGTGTGGTTTCTAGAATTTATGGTTAGCCTTGTCTATTGAATGCCTCTTCATGTTCAGATCATGTTTTAAGTCCCTTTGTTGAGAAGTACATATAATTAAGGATTCTTAATTGCCCTTAGTTCTAATTTTCATTCTAAACCTTTGATGTCCATTTCATTTCACCTGAAAGAATTTTTAGATCCACTGGCCAAGTTAGATTTTCCCTTTGATACCCTTGATCCCTTTAAAAACTTGTTAAAACTTACACTTGACTCCATTGCCCAATGAATTAGATATTTCCCTTTTTTATCTATGCTCCCTAGATCATCGTGTCCCACCAAACAATCAAACAAACTCATGCTTCTTAACTAGCCTAAAATCAACCCTTAAAAGCAAACAAACTCATATCTTTGCAAAAAATTGAGAGATCCCTCTCTGAGACTAGGAGGGCTAGATCCTAGAGCTCTGAAGACTGGTTTTGATGTTGCCTTGTCACTTGGTATGCCAATCTACAAAATCGCAGGGCCCCAACAACTATAATATATTTTGGGATTTTAGACGGAGCATTCCACTATGGAAACCCTGTAATTTTTTTAAAGGGTTTTTGTTTTTAAAGATTTTAGTTCGGATCGATTACCACATTTTGAACATTCTGGGTTTTTCCCAATATAATTAAAATCGATGGAACTAATGAGTTATAACACTATTTTCTTCTTTCTATAACTATAACTTCATTTTATATAATTTTATGTACAAAATCTTGGAATTTTTCTGTCTTGCGCATTTCTTGCTATGTCTATCTAGACCATGGTTTCGATGCATTTACTGGGTTTACTATTCTGATTTCAATGCCAAAGAAGAATTGTTTCCTCAGCTGTTTGATATTGTTTATGTTTAAGGATTTTCTCATGCAAGCTTTATTTGGTTAAACCTTAGCTTTATGCTGCTATTACCGGCATAGAATGATTCTTCTTAATATATTCCTATATGTGAATAGTGTATAAATTTTTACATTTGATTCTTTCAGGTGACCGGACCACCATTTCCCCACTATCTGAGTATTTCTAATTTTATTCCTGAAAGACAACAAGGTTTTGGGACTGGGATCTTTACCCTAACCCTTATCTGGTAGTCTACTGCTGTCATAATTGTTTTCTACAGTTATATAGTTAACAATGATATTCTTACATCTTTGAAATGATTGTAATCAATACTCTTTATCTTTCCCATTAAATAGCAAGTATTATTGACAATGTATAAAATATCTGTGAAATAATAAGGGTTTGTACAACATATGTTTTATTTCTGTAGCTTACAGTAATCTTCCCTTAAGATTAATTTGATTCTACTTGGTAGGTCAAATTTCTTTGAAGAGAAAATACAATCTAAAATTTTGTGCTCAACTTCACTTTTTTTTCTTTTCTTTCTGGTAATTATTTCCTATTTCATGAAATACTGCTAAATTTTTTCCATAATCCATCATTCTTTCATAACAGTAATTCTAGGAAAAATCACAACATTTAGCACTGGAAGTAATTCTTTTCTAACAGTGAAATATAAAATTACTAACATTAATCAATTGAAAATATAGAATCTTTTGCCTTACTCTACATACCATTCTGATAACAATATTTTAACAAGTATAAGTCACATAAACTATCAGTTATAGCTCTGCATGTATACTTATCTGAATTTAATAAATGGTTCAGCTGTGGTCCTCCCAACCATCAAGTGAGGAAATTACGTCCTCCTTGCCCCCGTGCTCCAAACTGAATGGTATGGGTTAACAATGGAATTTTCTTTCTGTTGTGGCCTCAGGACACCCAGTTCAGTCTGTTGTGCTGGATTCGACACACGGGTGTACGGAATCACATGAGTTTAGAGTGTGTGCTCTACCCTCTAAACTATAGGTAACAAGAAGTATCTGTGGGGAGCTCAGAAGTATAAAACTTAAATGAAGTAATACACTAAAGTATGCTTTGTTAAAAAACTAAAACTAAAAACACAAAAGAAGCTATATAGAGAGTTCCAAATAGTAACAAGGTAAACAACGGCTCAATGGCCTTCTTCTTATTGAATGCTTGGAATGAAAACAAATCTTACCCACTTGCCAAGGGCCCTAGGTAGTGGCTCTAGGACCCAATGCAAGGATGTTTTTCCTTCAAGTTCCGCCTTCTGACACAGTTCAACTCTCTCTCTGCTATAATGGACTAAGATTGTTGGGTGACCAACAATCAAGTCCTCTTCTTCAGCTCCTTGGTTCACACAAACAACTGGTGTTGCTTGGGAAACTTTCGCCAGCATAAGCTTGTGATCACACAGTGTTCATGTCTTTGTGGGTTTATATAGGTGAGCTTTCAAACCTCCTTCCCTCCCTTGGTACATGATGGATGGTGACCCAAGGGAGGGGAATTATTCCATTGTGTGCTGAAATATGCTTTTGTGTTCTCACACAATGCCTAAGGGGGCGTTGGTGTTGTCCCTAGGCAGCTTTCACATAAGGAGAAACTGTCCTTTGCTTGCTTGTGCTCCCGGAAAGAGACTTTTTTCCACTTCCAGGAATGTGCGCTTATCGAGATCCAGTGCATGCAGAAGGCACTCTTTTTGAAGGAGAAAGTGCACATTTGAGCATTTATGACTGGTTCAAATTTAATGTTCTCAAAACCTTAGAGATTTTAAATAATTTTTGATTCCATAACATATCCCTTTCCTGTAAATCCTTAGGCTCGACATTAACTGATGTCATTTTCTGCTGTACAATTTTCCAGTGTTAACAGATGCCCCCTAATGTGTGAGGTCTAGGAAGAATTGTATAGCCGAAATACATTATAGTTTCTTTTCTGTATCATATGCAGAGAGAGACAGAGAGAGAGCGAGGCCTGTGTGTAGAAGAGACAACACCTTGCACCGGTTCCGAGATAACCATGGCCTAAGGGACCCCGTGCAGGTAGAAAAAATATACAACATATTTGCAAAATTTCAATGAGGCGGGCATGTCCCATGCTCGTGATGCTATGGCTATTTGAAAAAAATTGACAGATAAATGTGTTGTCTGTGTCACTACTGTGGTAGTGATATTGGTGGTTGCTAACACCCTCAGGGGCATTTTTTCTTTGACGATAGGTGGAATGTC
Organism: Pinus albicaulis; assembly: GCA_034641835.2. NCBI lineage: Eukaryota > Viridiplantae > Streptophyta > Pinopsida > Pinales > Pinaceae > Pinus > Pinus albicaulis. The sequence goes on along the minus strand of CM076579.1, from coordinate 200,764,959 downwards.
ATACCCATATGTGTAGTCTTGGTATGGCACATCATTATGCAATGTACGCATATGTATTGAATGGGACCTTCCCGTGTAAGAATTTTTGTCAGAGACGCTTATAAAGGCATGGGTCTTCGACAGATTTGGATCAAAGTGCAATGGTTGTAAGGTATGATACCATCGTGACATGAAAGCTTTTTCTGTAGTCAAATTTCAAGAGGATCGATGAAATCTATGGACAATGATGTCTCCCATAGTGCCACCCAAGGATACCCCTTTACATGGGGAGGGGTCATCCAAGGTACCACTTTCGTTTTGGAAAAGAGTTGTTGATGTTGACAAAAAGGAAGTCTTAACCAAACCATAATGGATTTAACATAGGAATGTTGGTGAGCGGTAGCTAAAAATGGATGATGGGGATTTAGTGGCCTGAGGTTAAAGTATATTTGAGCAGCTTAGCGATAGTCATAGGTATTTCTGAAGGGAAAAATCTCTGGAGTCGGTAGGACTTCCAGGGCGGGTATGAACCAGCTATGATTGTCGTAATGGTACGTGCACAGGGGATATGAAATAATTCGACCAAGGGAGATGGGGAATTGCTGCCATGGGAGGAAAATTGAAATATGAGGGTGAAGAGGTGAAGGGCGTTGTTTGTGATCTTTGTACACTTACCAAAAGAATAAAATAATGGGGTTTGGTTTGTACAAAACACAGAGATGGGTACCCCAAAACATGAAAGAGGGTCGCTCACTTGATGGTGTGAGGATGGAGTTTTGGTGGGGGTATGGGTCCCATTGGTTGGTCTCATGTGCGTGGTTGATAAAGTAGAATATGTCGCATATGGGTTAATGTTGATGAAGGTATGGTGGGCCAAATGCGGTGCGCGGAGGTGCGCTTTTATTCTTCTTGTACAACCCAATTATCCGGGAAGGGGGTTGGTTTAGATGGTGAACTTGACCTTATGCATGGTATATGGATGGGCATGAGGTGATTCCTGGACTAAAAATGGTATGGCCATGGCGTCACTTGTGGGGTGATGTATGGTCTACCTGGGATGACAGTTGCCATGGAGGGGAGGCTCTACCAACCATCGCGGACGTTTATCATATGCAGGATGAGGTGATGATAAACATGGTCGGGTATGAGGACCCTACGGTTTATTTCTGATGGAGAAATGATGTCAGGATATGCAAAGTTTTCTGGGACTCTATCATGCTGAGGGTAGAATGATACCTGCTCCAGAACATTCGATGGTGGGTGTTGTGAATGGTTTGCGGGTTCTTCCTGCACAAACAAATACCTCAAGTGAAAGCATGTTCTCTTCATTCACTATTGTTGAAAAACATGAATTTTGGAAAGGAAGATGGGAGGGTGCATACCTGCCGGCGCTGAAAAAAATAAAGAAATTTAGGAGTGTGAATGTTTGGCATCGCCTCTGTTTGTTGAGAGCTGTTACTTGGCTCCTAGATTTGATTTCATTTGTGGTTTCCCCTGGACTGTGATCATGGGGGAGGGCGATGTCGGTTAGTGCCCCCCGTCTAGGATGTCCCCAAATATGGATTACTGTTGCCTAGGTGACCTTGGGCCAAAGACTCGATCAAACCATCTGCAATAATCAATGTGCCTGAATCTAAAGAAGATGAGGCAACCAGGTTTCCTTTTCTCTGGTTGGTGTATGGTGTCTTGGGTGGAGGAGGGAAAAATGGTTGTCGATCTGGTGACCTTCATTCCTCCTGTAGGTATCAGATGGTACGCGGTTCATTTCCAGATGCCTGGATGGAGGGATCCTCTTGATAGGATCGCTCGATCGCATGTAAGGCATCCCTATGCTGTGGTATTTCTAGACAATGGTGGGTATAATTCACATAGGTGTCACAGAGGGCACATGCGTGATTGGTACGCAGCGGTTTTCCTGTACTTTGGTGGCGAGTTCATTTTTATGGGAATGTCGTTTTGAGGTGCCTGCCTCGTAGCCGAGGAGTTGTTTTAATTCGTCCAACTCCGGGCATATGTGAGTAGGGTATCCTATGACATCACATATGGCATAGGCTGATGATTCCCTCTATATGGTGGGGTTCACCACTTTCTTTCCTTTCTTGGCGATTTTCTTTATCGTGGTTTTCGGTTTTGTAGTGGGGATTTCCCTTGCGGGGGCAGTTTCGGCTACTACTTGGGTAGGTTGGGGCTCCTCAGGACCGAGGGGCTGTAACCCAAACACAGTAACGTTGGTAGCTGGCGTTCCTGGAGGGGGAACGAGATACCACACTGGGAATGCCAATGATATGTTGGGTGGTACCAGTGTTGCCAAGACCTGTTGGGAGGTGAAGCTAGGAGGTGGGTATAGGAAAGGAGTTTGGGAGGTGGCATAGACAATGGAGGTTGTAGTAGCTGATGCCTCAGTGTCATTACTGCTTGAGTCCGTGTCCTGACTAACCTTGGTGTTTGATGTGGACATCATGCACATCGGGGCCACTGTGGCATCGGGTGATACCTCAGGGAGAGTAGGAGGATCTCCTAGGAATGAGCCTAGGACGAATGACAGTTTGAATTGGCCAGGGCCATATTCTTCATACCGTATAAGACCATCAGTGGCTGTGTCTACATAGGGTAGAGCCATATCTATGTTGTTCAAAGGATGATTTTCAGTGTGCGTCAGTTGGTCTACTGTAATGATTCGATCCTCGTGGGGGAACATCATGATGCGTAAAATGGAGGATGCTATGGCAGACATGGCGTACATGTAACTCTGCCCAAGGATTATATTGTAATCCAAGTGAGCGTCCAAGAATTCGATGTCTATGTGGACCGTTTTACCAAGTAAGCAGACCGATACGTTTTGGAAGAGACCGATGGGGGTCGAGGGACAACCGTCATAGGCTCTGAGAGTGATGATGAAAGGTTTGAGTTCTGGGGATCCTAACTTATGCCATACATTCTTGGACATGATGTAGGTGGATGCACACTCATCAATGACACATCGATGAATAGTGATATTCTGTACCGATACTGGTAGCTGGAAGGCGACCATGGAGGGAAGCCTATGGGTGGCTTTGTTTAAATCAAAAGCCATCATGTGCGTGTCGGCATGGTCGACGGCACCTAAGGTGGAAATTAAGGCTTTCCACTGCTTCAGGCACGACTGCAGTACCTCCAAAGAGGACATAGCAGCAGGTGACTGGGCTAAATTGTCTATGATGCTGTAATTGTGGGCTACTTTAGAGTAGTTACATGCTCGCCTATTAGGCCCTTTAACCATTTTTGGCAATGGTTCCAAAGGAATCTTTGAAATGATCAAAGGTGCAGTCGGTGTGGACATACTAGCCCCTGATGTACCGGCATCTGATGGGGTGTCGTAGTTGCGATTCCGGGTTTGGAAAAACATTTCTTCCCCAGCCATGTAAATTTCATGGTTGTTTTTCTTGGAATCATTATGGTTTTGCTACTGAGTGCTAATCGTTCCTCGATGGGGGAAGGGTTCTTTCATAACTGCAGTTGCCTGGGAAGATCCTCTTTGTCCTCGATTACTCTGAAGCTTTTTAAGCTCAGGGAGTTCGGGACAGTGGTGAGTATAGTGCCTGTACTCACCAGATATCGAACAAGAATGGTTTTTTCATAGAGGTGGCCATTTGCCTTGCTTTTGAGCATTGCTTGGCTCCTGGTTCTAGTTCTGGTTGGGGTTATTTCCTAGCTAGGGCCGTGGTGGGTGTTGTTGGTTGCTGCTCCCCTGTTCAGGGTTCCCTTTGAGTTTGTTTTTTAACTTTCTTTTGACCACGTTAGGAGGGTAATTCTCCTGATCATACTAGTGTGGTTGATTTTGGGATGGCTGCACAAAGTTCACCTGTGCATTGTTTTGCATCGGCGGGTTATGTGCTTGGGACTGAACATACTGTTGTCCCATGTTTTCACCTAGCCGTTGGGGGGGATTTCTTCCATTAGTTTTTCTTCCTACATACTGGGTCCCCTCAGCCAGAGGGTAAGGTCTCCTTGGTGATACGCTGGCACCCTATTAGTCAAATTTTGCTACTGCATATGATGACTTTGGAATCTCGGTTAAGACATCTTCTGGGTAGAACCATGCGTGTAACCAGGAGTCTGACTGCTGCTGCCTAGGTATCCATGGGTCATTGACCCATTAAGTCCGTTTGCAGTGTTTGACACACTTGGAAATTCTTTATAAGATTGCAGGCACGAGGCATTAGGCAGGATATTATATATGTACCCTGATTGCATATAGATCAGTTGAAGTTGTTGGGCTTTACTGATTGCATCCTCTTCGGATGTGGGGTTACATTGCACCACATCCTTTGAAATCTCTGTCGTCAGAGTTTTCAAGAATAAATATAAAAGGACTCGGTCGTCAAGTTGAGATTTGCATAAGCTACGACACCGTCTCCACTCATGGAGGTGTTCAGAAATGTGGGTAGAGGGAGATTGTCTGAAATGAGTCAGTAACTCCATTCTCGAATCATGATGAATGGGTAACTGAAAGTATGTGAGGAACGCAGTAGTGAGGGCGCTAAAGGTTCTATGTGAAGCAGTGGGTTGCTCGACGTACCATTTCATGGCCACTCCCATGAGAGTGCATTGAAATAGCCTCAATCAAATAGTATCGTTAATCATGCTATTCAATGAGCACCATATGTGAAAGGTCATTATATGATTCTGTGGGTCTTCCGCTTGCTTTCCCTCAAACTTTGGTATGTTTGAAGGGAGCTTCGTGGGCATGGGAGGCCAATTGGGGTCGTGTGTAATGGGGTCATTGGTGAGCTTGGTTAAATCTGGTAGATTTAACGTTGCTAAGAGGGGTGACTAAGAGGTTGACGCCATGGCAATGTGTGAAGACACGAAGTTTTGGTTAGAACAAGGGTTATTCTGTGACGTACCCGGTTGTGAATTCAGTTGGCTTCCCATATGGAATGCACTCTTCTGCCCCCTAGGGGGCGAGGGGGGAGTGATGTGCAGTATGGTGTTGGGAGACTGACTAAGGTTCCCAACTAAGGTTTCTCCAAGAAAGGAGGAACCAACCACTATGGCAACGTTCCGTCTTTGATGCCTAAATGGTGAAAGACCTAGAACCCCTACCGATAATTGGGGGAGGTCCAAAAGATGCCTGGACCGACGAGGTTCCATTGGAACCAATTGAGGGTCGTCCAGGTTAGGTTTTGGAAATTTGTTTTGATGGGATTGAGTTTGTGATCACGAAAATTTTATGGCCACATACATAAGACAAAGTGAAAATGAAATAAATTTCCTTTAACTTAATCTATGTGAGAAGTCAAGCAAAAAATGGTTTTGTTTGTTTGCACGTGATACTCAAAAAATCCTAGAAGACCTAATAACGTCCAAAAACACTCAAAAGTAACTAGGCCTTGAGATGATTTCTTGCGAGTGCTGGCACAATGTCCCGAAAGAACTAGTGACGCCCTCTGTCAGCCAAAGAGAATCAACCAAGGTAATGGTAGAGGGTCTGGTGCTTGCCTGCACTGTCACCTATAGGGTAAAGGATGCCCTAATTTTGGCCACTAAGAACCACCATCCCACGTCAGCATTCGAGTCTTGGGCTTCTTGGTAGTCAGCTAACAGTACCGAGTATCAGCCAGGTTAGGTAGCCCCAACTGATACCGCACGCACTGCGCCTAAGCCTAACCCCCTCTAAATCAGGTCTCTACTGCGCTCAGGTTTTCTTTTCCATGGGCTAATAGGTGGATTTTAAAGCTCCCTAAAAACGCAACTTCTATGTTTCAAATGTGAAGCGTGATAAAGACGGCTTATTGGATGCCTACCCCCTTGATCCTAACTTAAACTATAACTTCTCTTGTGGCCCCTGTGGGGAGATTGAAGTGAGTTGGTTTAAGTTATTTTTAGGTTTCTTTATTTTCTTAGTGCGTGAATATGTGTGAGCGTATGGTGAACAATCTCATAATTTGAACATATGGATATCGGTGATCCTTTACAAAAGTCCCCTAGTTAAACTATGTGACATTTTTCCTTGCTCAAATAAAAATCATTTGTGGCTAATGGGCCACTTCCAAAACCTCCTAATTAGTCTATGTGAGTGACTAAAGGGAGATGGCAAATCACAAATATAGAGTGTTCATATGCTTGGCTAGGGTCACCCAATGGTGCAAAGACAATAGAGATTACTTGCTCTAGCTTAGGATTCAATCCTAGTCCCGCAATTTCCTAAATGCAAAAATTGAAATTTAAACTAAACAATTTCTACACTAGCTTATGCATGTGTGGTCATGAGCCACTTACTTGGACTAGTTAAACTAAGTGTGCATACCAGAATTTGCAAAAAACATAAACTGTTTGGAAACCAATGGTTAATTCACCTCCTACTTAAACTATGTGAACAGTTTTTGCAAAAATCCAACTTAAATGAAAACTAACTAAATGCCTACAAAAAGTAGCAAAAATTAGTTCTTAGAAGCTGTGGGGTATCAACACATGTGTTGGTAGATACATTAGGGGCTGCCAAACACTCTTACAAGCAGAAAAAATGTATAATATAGGGTCAAAAACTGTCTCTGCAAATTGCATGCAAAAAACTCTGACAGGTGCGCTTTCCTGCGCGCAGGTCACCTCTGAACACACACCTTGCATGTATGTGTGAAAAAACAGCACGCAAAATTCTTGCAAGTAAAAAAAATTAGGAGTTGCCTTCCTCGGTCTGTCACCTCAGTGAGTCTAGGGACTACAAGATGGGTCAGAGGACTGTCAGCTCCACTCCAACATAGACTAAGGGTCTCCTGCAAAATATGGCACAATCACATAAACTTGAAACACGTCAGTGGAGTCGCCAATCTTGTTGTGGTCGATTCGACACACGGTTGTACGAAATCACAAGAGTTTAGAGAGTGTGGTCTACCCTATAAACTATAGGTAACAGGAAGTATCTGAGGGGAGCTTAGAAGTATAAAACTTAAATGAAGTAATACACTAAAGTATGCTCTGTTAAAAAACTAAAACTAAAAACACAAAAGAAGCTATATAGAGAGTTCCAAACAGTAACAAGGTAAACAACGGCTCGATGACCTTCTTCTTATTGAATGCTTGGAATGAAAACAAATCTTACTCACTTGCCAAAGGCCTAGGCAGTGGCTCTAGGACCCGATGCAAGGATGTTTGTCCTTCAAGTTCTGCCTTGTGACACAGTTCAACTCTCTCCTTCTGCTGCAATGGACTAATATTGTTGGGTGGCCAACAATCGAGTCCTCTTCTTTAGCTCTTTGGTTCACACAAACAATTGGTGTTTCTTGGGAAACTTTGGCCAGCATAACCTTGTGATCACACATTGTTCATCTCTTTGTGGGTTTATATAGGTGAGCTTTCAAACCTCCTTCCCTCCCTTGGTACATGATGGATGGTGACCCAAGGGAGTGGCATTATTCCATTGTGTGTTGAAATATGCTTTTGTGTGCTCACACAATGCCTAAGGGGGCGTTGGTGCTGTCCTTAGGCGGCTTCACATAAGGAGAAACTGTCCTTTGCTTGCTTATGGTCCTGGAAAGAGACTTTTTTCCACTTCCAGGAATGTGCAGTTATCGGGCTCCAGTGCGCACAAAGGGTGCTCTTTTCGAAGGAAAAAATGCGCATTTGAGCATTTATGACTAGTTCAAATTTGATGTTCTCAAAACCATAGAGATTTTAAATACTTTTTGATTCCATAATGTATCCTTGTCCTGTAAATCATTAGGCTCGACACTAATTGATGTCGTTTTCTGCTATACGATTTTCTAGTGTTAACAAGTCAGTACCAGAAGTTTCAAGAAATTTCTGAGTGTAATTCCACTGGCTACAACCAGCTCAAGAATCTGTCACTCTTTCCTTTTTCCAAAAATAAAGAACCCCTACCCCTCCCTGGGATTAGTCCTTTATCCTTAGAGGAGTAGGTAACTGTTTTCCAATTGTTCCCCAACCTCTTTTCAGTTCTTGGAAACATTTTACCATCAGCGTTTTACTTTCCTTATCCAGTTATTTCTCATAACAGTTTTATTTATTTATTTATTAAATAACATTAATTGTCTCAGTTTTTTATTAGCAAAAAAATAAAATTACTTAACTAGTTAATCAACTAGTTAACAATAATGTAGTTGTCACAAAAAGCTCTCCAACGTTGCCAATGATCCGCAAATTGAGAACTTCCTCCTCGAGCATGCGATAGATGAATCTGTCGGTTCAACAACATCGCCAAATTGCTTAATAACTTACTTTCAGCTAATAAAAGGGAAGAAGAAAACATAAGCAAATTACATGAATGATTTTGACGGACGTCAACATTCCCAGCGACTTGAAAACAAAATAACTCAGTGAAAGTCAACATTCTCGGCGACTTGATAACAAAATAACTCAATAGACTATTCACATATAAGCACACAGGGCATGGAATGTACTAAAATGAATATCAGCATAAATTTATTTTAATAAAAAAAAAAAAATCTAATTGTAAATTTATTAAAAAAAAATTAATGTATTTTTTTTATTGTTTAAATTGTATTATTGAATAATATAGATTTATATAGATCAATATTAATTTATATTAAAATATAATTTTATAACTATATTTTTTAATTTATTATGACCAACATTATATTTTATTTAAAAGATATTTTATTTTAACTTTAAAAAATATATTTAAACTCACTCTAAATTAAAAAAAAAACATATTTAACATTTTTCTATTTTCCATTAATGTTAAACTATTTATATTTTCCATTTTTCCATTAATATAAAACTATTTTCCATTAACACATCTTGTGGATGGCACGTAGAGAAAGGAAAGTGACGCCAGGGTAGAGATCGCATTTGTAACCCGATTATTTGTTACTGAGCATTTTGGCTCCCAAATACGTTTAAAAAGTTTACTTTCCACATTGCATACAATAAAAATACAGAAATACAGTCTACTACATTATTCAAATCGGTGTTGTTGATTTCAGTTAGACTATGTATGGGAGTTTTCTACCAACATCACAGAATAATTTGGATAATTTTTTTTTTTTCAAAATCTAGTTAAAATAATTTCAAAAATTTTAATAATTAAAAGATTTGATTCATACTTTTTAGTGGAAATAGATTCAAACAGACTACTGCCTAGATGAACCAGTTTGCACTACCAGGTAGTGTCCATGGTGCTATTTACAAATTCTTAGAACTCTTTCCATGGCAACAGATGGGCCCGCATTCACCTGCCTGCACATCTATCCTTTTCATCGCTATGTTAAGGAGTTAGGTTAAATTTGGCCGGTATTTATCAGTGTTTTTCTCATTTAATTATTAAAGATGGAACATTTTAAAATTCGCATATTAATGATAGTTACACCACTTTTCAAACTATTAATTTAACGAGTGAGTTGAAACATTTCAAACTATTAATTTAACGAGGGAGTGACCTAAATTTGTTACAGTTACATAGATTTTCAAACTAGGTCACTTAAATTTTTTTCTTTTTAAAGTACAACTCATCACATTAAAAACATTCACAAATATTTAATTGTTAATGATTTTGACCAAATATTTGAAATATTTAAAAAAAATTATTAAGCATGATCTTTTAAATCTTTTAAATTACACCAATAATAATTATAAATATTATGATTATATACCTTTGTAATATTACTGGATTAAAGCAGATTTTACAACCAACTTGGAATTAGAAAAAGTACTATTATAAAACACAATACTAATATTTTCAAACCATGATTATATATATTATGATTGTATATCTCTCTGTAATATTATTGGATTAAAGCATATTTTATAATCAAGTTGCATTTAAAAAGGTACTATTATAAAACACAATACTAATATTATTATATGTTATGATTATATATCAAGTTGGAATGGATTAAAGTATATTTTGTAATAAAGTTGAAATTAGAAGAAAAAGTACGATAATCACATTATGAAGATTTGATTGACTTCATAATAAGGTGAAAAACATAATCGATTTTATTAAATAATAGTGTGAAAGGATAGCTCTTGAAAAGTACTCGTTATTACTTAGTTATCAGCAACTAGTAGTTACTTAGTTATTAGAAAATTATTAGTTTTTTTTAAATATTTTAATGAATAACAATAATTTAATAAAAAATAATTATAATAAGATTAAATTTAAGGTTATAATAAAATAAAGATTACAAATAATAAAAATTTTAACAAATTTTATTTAGGGTTTATTTGCTTTATAAATAATAGTAGGGTTGATTTTATTTATTTATTTTTAAATCAACAAAAATGAAAAAAAATCATCTACAGAGAATTGGAGTCCACCTCTTACTTACTTTCCAACATCATCAGTGTTGAGATTCTTAGCATGTCTTTCAATCTCAATAGTTTCCCTAAGCTTTCTATGGTGGAAGTAATCAATCCTAGTAATGACCTTGGATTCCTCAATTCATACATGGTGACACGTTTTTTTTGCATGTTCTGCAAGGGCAGATGTGTGGAACCGATTGTGTCTAATGTGAGCAAACATGCTCGTGGATTCCTTGTCTAATGGATCAACGTGTAGGGAGTACCACAGGAACAAGGAACCACGTAAACACCTTTCATGTCGTTAGGGCCAATAGGGTCCTTGACAAATCCGAGAGAATTTCTAATAGTACACAGGAGCTTGAACGAAGACTAGAGATTATTTTTCCTAAGGACATGCGCAATTTTGTCCAAGGTCCTTTGGATAAAAGGGAGATGAACCTTGGAGATAGGCTCCATCCCATAAGATTTGCCTCTTAACCCCTTATAATATTTTTGAAAAGCCTTAAGGCCTTGAGATGTACTATACCCATTATTCTCAAAAACATCAAGAATATGAGATTTCTCTCACACTAAGTGGTTATGGTTAGAGATTCTTAGAGCAGGGATAGCAAAGAACACCAAATTTTTGAGTTTTAGAGCAGGGATAGCATGAAAATGTTGTTCCGTGTGAGTTTTCTTGAGATAAATTAGTGCAAAGAACACCAAATTTTTGAGTTTTAGAGCAGGGATAGCATGAAAATATTGTTCCGTGTGAGTTTTCTTGAGATAAATTTGGTGAGAAATAGAACCATCTGCTGATATCTAAGAATAGAAGTAGCCATCCACCTCAACTTTTATAATGAATGATGTGATTATCTTTTTCACCTTGTCCTAAGGATGAACCACATTAGATGGTTCAAAAAGGCTCATTCTACAATCCATTATGAAGGACATGTGTAAGTATCTCACATCTTAAAAATAATAATAAAAATAATCTTTGCTCATTTTGGCTAATTTGGCCAAAAGAAAAAAAAATTAAATAACCATATAAATAAACAACTAAAAATCTATTAACAAAACAATTAAACCAGTTGTTGATATTTCACTGTTGTCAAATATTTATAACATTCAAAAATACAATTTAATTAGTTAAAAATTACACAATATTTTTTTTCACTCTAAAATAAATTTGCAAATAAATTTGCAACTCTAAAATAAATTTGCAAATAAATTTGCAACAAAAAATTTTTAATTTTTCTTTTAGTTCATGTTAAATCAGTATATTAGATAGATTAATTTCACAACTGGAGACAGGTGTGTCAGATTCCAGAACTTTGCCTTAGCGCATCACAATATAATTCCAGTGTCTTAGTAACCAGTGGGAAGAGGCGTAGAAATTCAGAACAGACATTTAAATTAAACAGCAATCTCAATTGTCGGCAGGAAGATTGAGAGACTTCGTTCTCGATTGCCAAAAGCCCGCCTGATAGCGCTACAAATGACGTAGAGTTGCCGCCATTTAACCGTTGCTTTAAACCTTCGATTTCTATATCACAGATGGGGACCTCAGGGTTTGTTGCCTCTCTTGGTATTTCACTGAGAGCTTTCAGGAATTGGGCGATACCAACACCATTCCTCATTCAGTGATTGGAGCGCAAATCCAATACCAAGCCCGCACAACTTAGAGGCGTTATCTGGAAACTCATACGGTGGGAAAAATTGTATCAGATTACAGTACAACATGCTATACCGTAAACCTAGTGCTATGGCCGAATTCAGCCCAAATATGTTATCATTAATGCAGACTTCCATTTATACAGTTATCAACTCGCCAAATTACTATCTCGTTTAAGAGGATTGCAAACCTGAATGAGAAGAAGTTGGATAGTCTGCGATGTATACAGATCCCAGAACGTTATTGACAAAGTGCTCTGTACACGAATAGGTGAGTACAGATCGCCAAAGTCTTCCAATCAAACAGAAGTGTCAGCATCTGTGAAATAAAGCCCTCGCCTATGGAGTCCGCTGTCATTTAACGTTAAATGCTGCAAGTGCACCACATTTGAAGCATGATTGGTGTGCTTGTGGCAATCGTGAACGAAGGCTTTCTATCTCCCTTCCGACCAAGAAATGAGATTGTTTTTTCAGTTGAGTGCCTCTTCTCGATTTCAACCGTCTCTTCCGACCAGTTACTGCGGCAATGCAATAAGCTTCGCCTGCGCTGAGGCAAAAGCCCAGGATCTAACACCCCAACCTCTGTCTTTCGCTGTGAAATTGATCAATGAAGCCAATAGATATATCGACGAAGAGTACGTGCGATCTGCTGGAAGTGAGAGCGAAAGGGCAACAAAACTTTGAAGTTCGTGGCCACCAAACATTGAAGTACAAATGTCATTGGATAGTTGGTAAATGTAACTTTTAGTCATCACTTCTTGTAATCCTGTGGAACCTTCTGATATTTCAGCACCTCAACTTCTTCTAATCCTGTGGAACCTTCTGATATTTCAGCACCTCTTCAGAGTATTGTCTATACTAAAATAATAAATATTGACTCAAAGTTGTCCATGTTTGGAAAAGGGAAATATTCACGCTCATAGTCGTGATTAAGGCTGATATTTGCAAGAAAGGCCAAATCTAAATTTTCTAGATCTGCTTGACTCGTTGAAGCAAAGTATCTTGGGTTGTTCTAACTAAATTATCTAGATATGCTTGACTCGTGGAAGCAAAGTATAGTGCGTTGTTGTATGTGATAATGTCATCAGCTTAGTCCCTACCATGAGCAACGTGTTTCAATCTCAAAATACGTTTTGTTCATGTTATGTGACATGATCATCGCAACCTGTTTCAATCTCAAAACATATTTAAGTCATCATATGATCTGTTTCGGTTAGGTCATTTTGAATCGTTCTTAAAGTGAATTTTATATTAATTATACTTTTATGAGATGGTGAAACGTTCACTTATGTTGGAATTTTCTGGGGATAATTCCTTAATCTTTTAAACAACATAGATTTAAATAAAATTCTAATTGGGGACAGATAGAGATAGAGATGAAGATAAAACTTTATTTCATAAAACATAACAAACTGCTGCTACATAAAAATATTTCAGAACTAAGCACAGGTTAAAAAAAAACTTCAATCAAAACGCAGAGCTGTAATATTCTCTCTGTCTCTCTGTGTCAATTCTTTATTTACAAAATACATTACATAGCTCTCTTTTACAATGCACACTGCACCCCTTTTATATGAAACATTACAATGTAATATATATTATCAATATCATATATATATATATAACCAAAGTAAAACTTAAATATTACTGCGTTAATAAATATTAACACACATTGTTGTGAAAATAATTAAATAAAAAATTATTACATAAGGCTTAAAACCTTATAAACTTTATGCTTTACGTTTATGTATTCTAGGGGCTTCATGGAAGACTTTCACCCCAGCTTTCATATCCCCACGGAAATGCTTGTGAGTGGTGAAGGGTGGGCCCAGTTGAGGATGACATCAGCTGTTCTCGGGGTCTCCACTCCTCTAGTTGCTCGGGCTCTGCTAACCCACTGGAATGGCTTGCCGCCTCAACTCTTAAATGCTACTATGTGTTAAATGGATTTGGCGGAGAATTTAATATGGTGGTTGCTGCTGATATGAATGGAGCTTCCACCCCCTTCAACTTACCATCAATAATTACTTTGCTGCCACTCGATCCCATCTCATTTACTTCTGCTGTCTGCTGAGTTATGTGGGCAGTTGGAATTAATTTCCAACACTCTCCCTTAATTTCAACTGCTAGGTTTTTCTGCATACCCAGGCATTCCCTCAAATAGTCAAAGCTTTTTTGTGCTAATGGTTTTGTGAGGATATCAACAAATTGATTCTCTGTTTTGCAGTGCTGCAAAACAATCACACCATTGTTAACCAATTCACGTATGAAGTGAAACTTGGTGTCTATGTGCTTTGTCCTTTTATGAAAAACAGAATTTTTAGATAAAGTTATTGCTAAGCTATTATCGTAGTAAATGGTTGTGCCTTTTTCCTCTTCTTGACACAAATCTATGAGAACTCTTCTTAGCGATACTGCTTGGCATGCTGCGACTGTTGCTGCCACATATTCTGCTTCTGTTGTAGATAAAGAAACTACAGGTTGCTTCTTGGAAGCCCATGAAATTGCTCCCGATCCCAAGTGAAACACATATCCAGATGTGCTCTTCCTATCATCTACACTTCCAGCCCAATCACTGTCAGTGTAACTTGTCAATTTAAAATTTTCAGATGAGGAGTATAAGATACCATACCCCTTCGTTCCATTCACATACTTGAGAATTCTCTTCGCTGCCTGCCAATGAGTCTCTTTCGGCCTTTCCATAAACCCGAAGATTAAACTAACAACGTGCATTGTATCTGGCCTAATTGCAGTCAAATACATGAGGCTGCCAACTATGCTTTTAAACAATTTTAGATTAAAATCCTTGCTGTTGTTTTCTTTACTCAATTTCAACCCCATGACAGTTGGAGTTACAACTGTCTTGATGTTCTGCATGTTGAACCTTTTCAACACTTCATCAACATATTTTTCTTGGCAAATGAAAATACCATTTTCATTCTGCTCTACTTCAATTCCAATAAAATATCTTAAGAAACCCAAATTAGTCATTTCAAATTCACTTTTCATGACTGCTTTAAAACCAGCAATGAGAGAAGCATCATTGCCAGTAAAAATTAAATCATCTACATATAAAACAAAAATAAGAATCTTACTGTCGTTCTCCTTTATGTAGAGTGTGGGTTCTCCATCACATTTCTCAAACCCATTTTCAATCAGGTAAGCATCTATCCTGTTGTACCATGCTCTTGGAGCTTGCTTCAGCCCATAAAGAGCTTTCTTCATCTTGCATACTTTATGCTCTTGGCCTTCAACTTCATAGCATGGAGGTAGTTCAACATAAACCTCTTCTTTCAACACTCCATTCAGGAATACGAATTTTACATCCATCTGATAAATCTTCCATTTGTGTTGTACTACAATAGACAACACAGTTCTCACTGTTTCCATCCTTACCACTGGTGCAAAGGTTTCATCATAGTCTCTCCCTTGTTGCTGCTTGTAGCCTTTAACAACAAGTCTGGATTTGTGCCTTTCGATCTTGCCTTCAACATTGCTTTTGGTCTTATAGACCCACTTAACTCCAATAAATTCTTTGCCTTTAGGGAGATCCACTAACTCCCATGTCTTACTCTTCTCAATTGCACCAATTTCTTCATTCATTGCTTCAATCCATTTATTTTCATTTACAACATCTTCAAAATGAATCGGGTCATCAACATGACAATATAAAGCGAATAAAGAATTCAGACCAGTATTATTTCTTACCTCTCCTTATTCATAAATCTCACTCAGATTTCTGAATCTCGGTCTTCTTGGTGTACTTGGAGTTCCATTCGAACTTGAGGGCGTTTCTGATCCCTGCGGTGTGCTTGGAGAAGCACTTCCTTGAATTCTCAAGGCTGTTTGAATTCCAACTTGTGGTGTGGTTTGTTGTACTTGCTGTGGTGGAGGAGGAGCCACCAAGGAAGGATTATTTGCTGCTGTCCCTTCCTCTTCTTCTTCGTGAGACACAATTGTCTTCACATTCACTGTCTTCTCTAAGCTTCCATCCCAAGCTTCTTCTTCAATGAAATGTACATCTCTGCTTACTATCAATTTCTTGGTGTATGGATTATAGAGTTTGTATGCTTTTGACTCATCACAGTAGCCAATAAAGACACACTTCTCCCCCTTGCTGTCAAGCTTCTTCCTTAGCTGATCTGGTACATGTGCATATGCTACACATCCAAATACTCTCATGTGAGTGACAGTTTTCTTTCGTCCACTCCATGCTTCTTCTGGAATTTTGTTCATGGCAGCTTTAGTCGGGCATCCATTCAAGATGTACGCTGTGCAAGTGACAGCTTCTACCCAATACTCATGCGGAAAATGTTTTTCCTTCAGCATACTTCTGACCATGTCCAAAATGGTCATATTCTTCCTTTATGCAACACCATTTTGCTGAGGTGTATACCTCATGGTAAATTGCTTTTGTATGCCATTCTCTCTGTAAAAATGCAGAAATTCTTTGGAGATTTACTCTCCACCTCTGTTAGTTCTAAGGACTTTGATACAGTGCCCACAATTCTTTTCAACAAGTGTTTTGAAGTGGCGGAATTTCTCAAACACTTCACTCTTCTGTTTCAACACATACACCCATGTCTTTCTGGTGTAATCATCAATGAATGTCAAAACATATTTGTTTCCAGCAAATGAAGGTGTTTTCGTCGGTCCACATAAATCAGAGTGAACAATTTCCAAGGGTGCTTTTGCCCTTATACACTTTCTTGCTGGAAAGTTTTCTCTGTGTTGTTTGCCCAAGATGCAGTCTTCACAAAGGCTGTCTAGTTTTTCAATCAATGGTAATCCCTCTACCATTCCCTTTATGTTCAACAAATTCAAGCCTCTGAAATTGAGATTTCCAAATCTCAAGTGCCATAACCAGTTCTCATCTTTCACTTCTTCTTGAAAGACTTCTTGTGTTACAGCTGCAATATTTCTTCCTTCCTTCAAATCTGCTTTGAGTTTGAGAGGAAACATTCTATTTCTAGTCATCTACACCTCTGCAATGATCTTCTTTCTTGGAGGTATGTCTCTGATTGTGCACACATCATCTTCGAAGAACACATTATAACCTTTATTAATGAGTTGTCCAACGCTCAAAAGATTACATTTCAGACCAGGTACATAGTATACATCTGGCACAATCTGCTGTTCTCCATTTCTTGCCAAGATACTGACTCTGCCCTTACCCTCGAGAAATATCTTACTATCAGTTCCTGTTGTTACCTCATATTTAACATTTTCATCAAGATTGGCAAACATTGCTATGTTTCCAGTCATGTGATTACTACAACCTGAGTCTAAGAACCAAACATCATCTTATTTGTCTTGTGCTATGTTACATGTTAACAGCACAATTTTTGGGCTCTTATCTTCTTCTTTTGCAAAATTAGCATTTTTCCTATTATTCATGTCATTTTGATTTTTCCTACATTAATTGGCATAATGGTCTATTTTCTTGCAATAATGACATTGGACTTGGGATTTATCATACCTTTGTCCATGAGCTTGCTGTTTTCTTGAACCTTCATCTTGGTTTTGATTGAAGCTCCTTCCGCTTGTGCTAGCAGGATTGTTTCTGCCTCTGTTTTGGCTTCTGCCTTGACCTCTGTTATTTTCTCTGCCTTGACCTCTACTTAGGCCAAAAGACATCTGAGTCTTGAATGCTTGCTCCAATGAGGAATCTGTTCCTCTGCTCAGTTTGTGTTCATGAGACATCAGAGAAGCACTAAGTTCATCCACTATGAACTGTGAGAGATTCTTTGTCTCTTCTATTGCTACCACTATAGATTAAAACCTTGAGGGTAAAATTATCAAGATTTTCTCTACAATCCTTCTCTCTTCAAGAGTTTCACCATGAGATCTTGTCTGGGTAATCAACCCAATAACATGAGTGAAGAATGAATCTATTTTATTAGATTCCTTCATTAATAGAGTTCCAAAGTCTCTCCTCAACATCTGCAATTTTGATGTCTTCACCTTCTCCATGCCTTGATAGGCAGTATTGAGAATATCGCATGCCTCCTTAGACGTTGTTGCTGCTACAATCCGTGGGAAAACACTCTCATGTACAGATTGAAAGAGACAAAAGAGGGCTTTGGAGTCCTTCTTCCTGTTATCCCTTAACAGGTCTCTTTCTGCTGCTATCAAAGCAGCCAACGCTACTGCATCTGATGGTTCTGGGTAGCCATTCTCAACTAGCTCCCATATGTCCTATGAAGAAAACAGAGCTCTCATAGTGATAGCCCAATATTCATGATTCTTCCCATTAAACTGTGGAAGTTGGAGATTCGTTAAACTGGTTCCTACTACTGCCATAATGATTGTGCAAACCAGACAAAAAACCAGAACAATTTCCTTGATTGTGAATTAATAAAAAAATAGAAGCTTTCTCTTTTGCTGGAGAAATCTTCTTCAACTAATTTCTTACAGCTTATGCAGTAAAGAGAAAACTTTGCTTCATTCACTGAGTGCCTAGACTAGCAACGATACCATGTTGGAATTTTTTAGGGATAATTCCTTAACCTTTTAAACAACACAGATTTAAATAAAATTCTAATTGCGGATAGACAGATATAGAGATGAACATAAAACTTTATTTCATAAAACATAAAAAACTGCTGCTACATAGAAATACTTCAAAACGAAGTTCTGCATTCACAGGTTAAAAAAAAAAACTTCAATCGGATACTACAAACACAGTGCTGTAATATTCTCTCTGTCTCTCTATGTCAATTCTCTATTTTCAGCCTTCAGGTAATTACAAAATACATTACATAGCTCTCTTTTACAATGCACACTACACCCCTTTTATATGAAACATTAAAATGTAATATATATTATAGATATCATATGTTTATAATATATATAATATAACCAAAGTAAAAACTTAAATATTATTGCGTTAATAAATATTAACACACATTGCCATGAAAACAATTAAATCAAAAATTATTACGTAAGGCTTAAAACCTTATAAACTTTATGCTTTACGTTTATGTATTCTGGGGGCTTCATGGAAGACTTTCACCCCAGCTTTCATATCCCCACGAAAATTATTGTGAGTGGTGAAGGGTGGGCCTAGCTGAGGATGACATCAGCTGTTCCGGGGGTCTCCACTCCTCCAGCTGCTCGGGCTCTGCTAACCCGCCGAAATGGCTTGCCGCCTCAACTCTTAAATGTTGTTGTGTGTTAAATGGAGTTGGCGGAGAATTTAATATGGTGGTTGTTGCTGATATGAATGGAGCTTCCACCACCTTCAACTAACCATCAACAATTACTTTGTCGCCGCTCGATCCATCTCATTTACTTCTGTTGTCTGGTGAGTTATGTGGGCAGTTGGAATTAATTTCCAACACTCCCCCTTAATTTCAACTGCTGGGTTTTTCTACATACCCAGGCATTCCCTAAAATAATCAAAGCTTTTCTGCGCTAATGGATTTGTGAGGATATCATAAAATTGATCCTCTGTTCTGCAGTGCTGCAAAAAAATCTCACCATCGTTAACCAATTCACGTATGAAGTGAAACTTGGTGTCTATGTGCTTTGTTTGCCCTTTTATGAAAAACAAAATGTTTAGATAAAGCTATCGCCGAGCTATTATTGCAATAAATGGTTGTGCCTTTTTCCTATTCTTGACACAAATCTCTGAGAACTCTTCTTAGCCATACTGCTTAGCATGCTGCGGGTGTTGCTGCCACATATTTGCTTATGCTGTAGATAAAGCAACCACTGGTTGCTTCTTGGAAGCCCATGAAATTGCTCCCGATCACAAGTGAAAGACATATCCAGATGTGCTCTTCCTATCATCTACACTTCCAGCCCAATCACTGTTAGTGTAACCTGTCAATTTAAAATTTTCAGATGAGGAGTATAAGATACCATACCCCTTCGTTCCATTCACATACCTCAGAATTCTCTTGGCTGCCTTCCAATGAGTCTCTTTCGGCCTTTCCATAAACCTGGAGATTAAACTAACAACGTGCATTATATCTGACCTAGTTGCAGTCAAATACATGAGGCTACCAACTATGCTTTTAAGGTAAAATATTTTTATATTGTAAAAATTGGGCGAATCATTTTTAGAAAAAAATGGAAAATGGTGAATATTTTTTTTCTAAAAATCATGGAAATTTAGCCCACCTGCGAATATTAGCCCCTAAAATTTTCCATGGTAAAAATGCACCAGGTCGTTAAGGTGTAAAAACACATTGGGCCGTCAATTTATCAAAACACATCAGTGCGTTAAATTCAAATCATACCAGTGCATGCAACGCCTATCCGCTCGGGTCGTAGTCGTCGATAAAGCGCATAGCGCATTCTAATTGGTATTGGTATTTGGTGCAGTGCTGATAGGTCATATAAGCACATTGGTATGTAGTATCATACAAATGCACCAATGCCACTATCATACACATGCACTAGTGTTCATTTTCTATTTTTTAGAAACATCGACCTATGAAAGTGAAATTATTGTGATTTTTAAAAATTCATTATTCATCAAAAGTTGACACATATTACACTAGTACATTTGGCAGAAATTTTGACACTTCAGTTCCGACACTTTTGACGAAATGTCAGAAATTTCCCCAAATTTTATCAAATTTTCAAATCCCGCCACAAAGTGTCACTATACCGACATTTAGAGACAAGTGTCAGTATTGTGACACTTAGACGTAAGTGTTGGTCTTGTGACATTTGTAAAAAAGCGTCGTAATTGCGACAGATTGCTAAAATATGTCGTTATTGCGACACTTAGACAAGGTGTCACAATTGCAATGTTTCGAGGAAGGTGTCAGTATTGCGACGGTTTGGGGAAACGTGTCGCTCTTGCGACGTTACAGAGACAAGGTGTCACTATTGCGACGTTTAGAGGAAGGCGTCGCTATTGCGACGGTTTGTGGCAAAGTGTCGCTCTTGCGAAAATTTGGAGAAAATATACTTTCATGTAATATTGGCCCATCATCTCCAAAATTCTTTCATTGCAAATATCAAACGTCGTCTCTATTTGAGGGACACCTCGGGGATCAGGATGAATTCCATCCAACCAAAAATTCCCAAGCCACTTGTTGTCCTCGATAAAAAAACAGAACCGAGCTCTGAAAACAAGGTTCAAACCTCCGATATTTATTTGTTGTTAATATCATTGGCTAGCTCGACAGGTCGTCAAGAAGTGCACTGGACACCTCGTCAAGAAGGGCCTGGTTGACCCTGGTGTTAAGAGTGTTGAGGACGCCAAGAGATCATACTTGCGGTGACCAGTACCTGCTGTTTTCCATTTTTATATTCTTCTGTTCGGTGGGATAATCCCACATTCACTGGGTGTATAAGCCATATTGGTGTTTATATACATGTTGAGGTTTTACATGTTTTGACTACGAGCCGAAGGCTATGCACACTCATACATTCAATTGGGACATAGCGCATGCACTGGGCCCCTCCCCTCATGACTTGGACTTCGTTGTGGTTTAGCTTGTGGTTCTCAGCCTTGGTCCTGTGGTGATTAGTGTAGGTGCTTGGGCTGAGCCAGAGGCTCGATGCAGTAAAAAGCCCACAATTTAATTAAAAATATAAACAATTTTATATTAAATGTAAAATTGATATTAACTTTTTTATTTTCCCAATAAAATAAGCTAGAATATGATAGGATTAGGGCATTTTGAGATTTTTTACAAAAATGGAAAAAGAGGGAAATAGATAGGACAATAATTAAGGTAGTTTAGGAAAAATAGGATTTCATATATTTTAGCATGCAAATGGCCAGATTGGGGTAATTTAGGGCTTTTTATAAAAATCAAGGTATATGATAACGATGAAAAATAATGAATATAGTGAAGGCATAAGGAATCATAGCCAAAAAATGATCATGAAAGACAACTTTCGAGGGTGAAAAAATGAGTGCTAACAAGATGCATGCTCTGATTCTAAGTCAGAACCCGATAAGGGAAATGACAAAGGGAAGCATATGATTGATGTAGAGACTAGTGCCCCTGTTACCACCACCAATATCCATAAGGATGAGCCTGAAGATCTAGAGGAGGGGGATCGCCTCTTCCACTCATAGATGTGGGTGAAGGGTTCTCCGCTGCAATTCATTATCGAAAACAAGAGCCAAAAGAACCTCATTTTAGCAAAGGTTGTGAATCAGCTAGGCCTACCGACCACAAAACACCCACAGTGATACACCATCGGGTGGCTTCACCCGCAGTCATACACCATAGGATCGTTTTCCGTTTTCTCCCTTGTGGCATATGCGTTTAGTCAGGCGCGTCGTGTAACGCCATGTGAGGTCGCCCAACCGGGCGCATTCGGGTTGGGCCATTTCATTCGAGGGCGCTCGTATTAGTTTTGCTAAGTTGTGATTGCCTGGGTGCCTTGTGAATGTTTGGGCAGCCCATTTTCTGTTTGCTCCCTTGTGGCATCATTCGATCGGGCGCGCAGTGTCGCGCTGTGTGAGGTCACCTGACCGGGCGTGTTCGGTTCGGGCCGTTTTGTTCAAGGGTGCCCGTATCAGTTTTGCTAGGTTGTGACTGCTAGGGTTCCTTGTGCACGTTTGGGTGGCCCGTTTTCTATTTTCTCCCTTGTGGCATCATTCGGTCGGGTGCATTGTGTCGCGCCGTGCGAGGTCGCCCGACTGGGCACGTTCTGGTCACGTCGTTTCATTCGAGGGCTCCCGTATCAGTTTTGCTAAGTTGTGACTGCCCGAGTACCGTATGCACATTCGGGCAGCGCATTTTCCATTTTCTCCCTTGTGGCATCGTTCGGTCGGGCGCGCTGTGTCGCGCCATGTAACGTCACCCAACCAGGTGTGTTTGGGACGGACCGTTTTGTTCAAGAGCGCCTGTATCAGTTTTGCTAAGTTGTGACCGCCCGGGTGCCTTGTGCACATTTGGGTGGCCTATTTTCTATTTTCTCCCTTGTGGCATATTCGTTCGGTCAGGTGCGTCGTGTCACACCATGTGAGGTCGCCCGACCAGGTGCGTTCGGGTGGGGTGGTTTCGTTTGAGGGCTCCCGTATCAGTTTTGCTAAGTTGTGACCACCCAGGTGCCTTGTGCATGTTCGGGCGGCCCGTTTGTCGTTTGCTCCCTTGTGGCATTGTTGGGTCGGGCGCGTCGTGTTGCCCCATGTGAGGTCGCCTGATCGGGCGCATTCAGGTCGGGCTGTTTCGTTCGAGGGCGCCCGTATTAGTTTTGCTTAGTTGTGACCGCCCGGGTGCCTTGTGCATGTTCGGGTGGCTCATTTTCTATTTTCTCCCTTGTGGCATCGTTCAGTTGGGCACATCATGTCGCGCCATGTACTAAGGTCACCCAACTGGGTGCGTTCAGGTCGGGCCATTTCGTTAGAGGGTGCCTGTATCATTTTTGCTAAGTTGTGACCACCTAGGTGCCTTATGCACATTCGGGTAGCCCGTTTGCCGTTTGCTCCCATTGTGGCATCCTTCGGTCGGGCATGTCGTGTTGCGCCATGTGAGGTCGCCCGACCGGGCGCGTTGAGGTCAGGTTGTTTCATTCGAGGGTGCCCGTATCAGTTTTGCTAAGTTGTGACCACCCGGGTGCCTTGTGCATGTTCGAGTGGCCCGTTTTCCGTTTTCTCCCTTGTGGCATGTTTCGGTCGGGCATGCCGTGTCATGCCATACTGTGAGGTCACCCGACCGCGGGCGCTCAGGTCGGGTCATTTTGTTCGAGGGCGCCCGTATCAATTTTGCTAAGTTTTTACCGCCCGGGTGCCTTGTGCACATTCAGACGGCCCGTTTGCCATTTGCTCCCTTGTGGCATCGTTCGGTCGGGTGCGTCGTGTCGCGCCATGTGAGTTTGCCCGACCGGGCGCGTTTAGGTTGGGTTGGGCCATTTCGTTCGAGGGCGAATGTATCAGTTCTGCTAAGTTGTGATCACCCTAATGCCTTGTGCATGTTTAGGCGCCCTGTTTGCCGTTTGCTCCCTTATGGCATCATTCGGTCAGGTGCGTCACGTCGCGCCGTGTGAGGTTGCCCGACCGGAAGCGTTTAGGTCAGGACGTTTCGTTCAAGGGCACCCGTATCAGTTTTGCTAAGTTGTGACTACTCAGGTGCCTTGTGCACATTCAGGTGGTCTGTTTTCCATTTGCTTCCTTGTGGCATTGTTCGGTCGGGCGCACCATGTGAGGTCATCTAACTGAGTGCGTTCCGGTCAGGTCGGGCTGTTTCGTTCGAGGGCACCCATATCAATTTTGCTAAGTTGTGACCGCCTGGGTGCCTTGTGCACGTTCGGGCGGCTCATTTTCCATTTGCTCGCTTGTGGCATCGTTCGGTCGGGCATGCCGTACTGTCGCACAATGTGAGGTCGCCCCGATTGGGTGCGTTCAGGTCGGGCTGTTTCATTCGAGGGTGCTCGTATCAGTTTTGCTAAGTTGTGACCGCTCGAGTCCCTTGTGCACGTTCGGGTGGCCCATTTTTCGTTTTCTCCCTTGTGGCATCGTTCGGTCGGGCACGCCGTGTCGTGCCATGTGAGGTCGCCCGACCAGGCGCGTTCAGGTCGGGTTGGGCCATTTCGTTTGAGGGTGCTCGTATCAGTTTTGCTAAGTTGTGACCGCCTAGGTGCCTTGTGCATGTTCGGGCAGCCCGTTTGCCATTTGCTCCTTTGTGGCATCGTTCAGTCGAGCACGCCGTGTTGCACTGTGTGAGGTCGCCCGACCGGGCATGTTCAGGTTGGGCCATTTTGTTTGAGGGCACCCGTATTAGTTTTGCTAAGTTGTGACTGCCCGGGTGCCTTGTGCACGTTCGAGTGGCCCGTTTTCCGTTTGCTCCCTTGTGAAATCATTCGGTCGGGCGGGCTATACTGTCACACCGTGTGAGGTCGCCCGACCAGGCGCATTCAGGTCGGACCGTTTCATTCGAGGGTGCCCATATCAGTTTTGCTAAGTTGTGACTGCCTGGGTCCCTTGTGCACGTTCGAGTAGCTCGTTTACCATTTTCTCCCTTGTGGCATCATTCAGTCGGGCGCGCTGTGTCGCGCAGTGTGAGGAAGCCCGACCAGGCGTGTTCGGGTTGGGTCGAGCCATTTCGTTCGAGGGTGGTCGTACTAATTTTGCTAAGTTGTGACAGCCCAGGTTCCTTATGCACGTTTGGGTGGCCCATTTGTCGTTTTCTCCCTTGTGGCATTGTTCGGTTGGGCGCACTGTGTCGCGTCGTGTGAGGTCACTTGACCGGGTGCATTCAGGTCGGGCCGTTTCATTCAAGGGCGCTCATATTAGTTTTGCTAAGTTGTGAGCTCGGGTTGCTTGTGCACATTCAGGTGGCCCGTTTCCTATTTTCTCCCTTGTGGCATCTTTTAGTCAGGCGCACCGTGTGAGGTCGCTCAACTAAGTGCGTTCAAGACGGGCCATTTCGTTCGAGGGCGCCTGTATTAGTTTTGCTAAGTTGTGACCGCCCGGGTGCCTTGTGCATGTTCGGGCAGCCCATTTTCCATTTGGTCCCTTGTGGCATTGTTTGGTCAGGCGCGCCGTGTCGCGCCATCTGAGGTAACCTGACTGGGCTTGTTCAGGTTGGGTCGTTTCGTTCAAGGGCGCCCATATCAATTTTGCTAAGTTGTGACCGCTCGCGTGCCTTGTGCACGTTCGGGTGGCCCATTTGCCATTTTCTCCCTTGTGGCATCATTCGGTCGGGCCTGCCGTGTCGTGCCGTACTGTGAGGTCGACTGACCAGGTGCATCCAGGTTGGGCCGTTTCGTTCGAGAGTGATCGTATCAGTTTTGCTAAGTTGTGACCACCCGGATCCCTTGTGCACGTTCGGGTGGCCCGTTTGCCTTTTTCTCCCTTTTGGCATCATTCGGTCAGGCTCGCCGTGTTGCGCCATGTGAGGTCGCTTGACCGGGCACGTTCTCGTCGAGTCGGGCCGTTTCGTTCGAGGGTGCTCGTATCAGTTTTTCTAAGTTGTGACCACCCGGGTGCCTTGTGCACGTTCAAGCGGCCTGTTTGTCATTTTTTCCCTTGTGGCATCGTTCAGTCAGGCACGCCATGTCGCGCTATGTGAGGTTACCCGACCGGGCGCATTCAAGTCGGGCTGTTTCGTTCGAGGGCACGCGTATCAGTTTTTCTAAGTTGTGACCACCCGGGTACCTTGTGCATGTTCGGGTGGCCCGTTTGTCATTTTCTTCCTTGTGGCATCCTTCGGTCGGGCGCGCCGTACTGTCTCACCATGTGAGGTCGCCCAACCGGGCACATTTGGGTCGGGTTGTTTCGTTCGAGGGTGCCCGTATCAGTTTTGCTAAGTTGTGACCACCCGGGTCCCTTGTGCATGTTTAGGTGGCCCGTTTGCCGTTTTCTCCCTTGTGGCATGATTCGGTCATGCGCGCCGTGTGAGGTCGCCCAACCGGGCGCATTCGGGTCGGGTCGGGCCGTTTCGTTCGAGAGCGCCCATTCCAATTTTGCTAAGTTATGACCGCTCGGGTGCCTTATGCACGTTTGGGCGGCCTGTTTGCCATTTTCTCCCTTGTGGCATCGTTCGGTCGAGCACGTCGTATCACGCCATGTGAGGTTGCCCGACCGGGTGTGTTTAGGTCGGGCCATTTCGTTCGAGGGCGCCCATATCAGTTTTGCTAAGTTGTGACCGCCAAGGTGCCTTGTGCACGTTCGGGTGGCCCGTTTTCCATTTGCTCCCTTGTGGCATCATACGGTCGGGCGCGCCGTGTGAGGTCGCCCTACCGAGCGCGTTCAGGTCGGGCCATTTCGTTCGAGGGCGCCCATATCAATTTTGCTAATTTGTGACCGCCCAGGTGCCTTATGCAACTTCAAGTGGCCCATTTTTCGTTTGCTCCCTTGTGGCATCATTCGGTCGAGCATGCTGTGTCGCACTGTGTGAGGTCACCCAACCAGGCACGTTCAAGTCGGGCCGTTTCATTCGGTGGCACCTGTATCAGTTTTGCTAAGTTATGACCGCCCCGGTGCCTTGTGCATGTTCGGGTGGCCCGTTTGCTATTTTCTCCCTTGTGGCATCGTTCGGTCGGGCACACCATGTCACGCCATACTGTAAGGTCGCCCGACCAGGCGCATTCGGGCCGGACCGTTTCGTTCGAGGGCGCCCACATCAAATCTAAGTTTTGACTGTCTGGGTGCCTTATGCACATTTGGGCGGCCCATTTTCCATTTGCTCCCTTGTGGCATCGTTCAGTCGGGCGCGCCGTGTGAGGTCGCCCAACTGAGCACGTTTGGGTCAAGTCGGGCTGTTTCGTTCGACGGTGCCCGTATCGGTTTTGTTAAGTTGTGACCACCTGGGTGCCTTGTCCATGTTTGGGTGGCCCGTTTTTCGTTTGCTCCCTTGTGGCATCGTTCGGTTGGGTGCGCCGTGTCGTGCCGTACTATGAGGTCGCCCAACCGGGCGCATTCCGGTTGGGCCGTTTCGTTCGAGGGCGTCCGTATCAGTTTTGCCAAGTTGTGACCACCCAGGTTTCTTGTGCACATTCAGGTGGCCCATTTGATATTTTCTCCCTTGTGGCATCGTTCGATCGAGCGTGCCGTTTCTTGCCATGCGAGGTCGCCCGACCGGGCACGTTCGGGTCGGGTCGTTTCATTCGAGGGTGCCCGTATAAGTTTTGCTAAGTTGTGATCACCTGAGTGCCTTGTGTATGTTCAGGTGGCCCATTTTTCATTTTCTCCCTTGTGGCATCATTCAGTTGGGCGCGCCATGTTGCGCCGTGTGAGGTTGCCCGACCAGGTGCATTTAGGTATGGCTGTTCCGTTCGAGGGTGCCCGTATCAATTTTTCTAAGTTGTGACCACCTGGGTGCCTTGTGCACGTTCGGGTGGCCCGTTTTCCGTTTGCTCCCTTGTGGCATTGTTCGGTCGGGCGCGCCGTGTGAGGTCGCCCGACTGGGTGCATTCTGATCGGGTCAGGCCATTTCGTTCAAGGGCGTCCGTATCAGTTTTGCTAAGTTGTGACCGACTGGGTGCCTTGTGCACATTCGAGCAGCTGGTTTGTCGTTTTCTCCCTTGTGGCATCATTCGGTCGGGCGCGCCGTGTCGCGTCGTGCGAGGTCGCCCGACCGGGCGTGTTCGGTTCGGGTTGTTTCGTTCGAGGGCGCCCATAATAGTGTCATAGTGATGGCAGCCAAATTCTTTGGAAAGCCTTCCTAACAGACAATACTTGTGACCTGGCTAAAGACAGACTATCTGGAATGACCATTCTCTTCCCCTAACCACTAAGCCCCTAATCCCTAATCCCTTAACCACTAAATCATTATTCACCTAACCCCTTACTGCGCCTAAATCCCCTAACCCCTAAGCCCCCAATCCCTAATCCCTTAACCCATTTAATCCCTAATCCCTAAACCCCTAACCCATTTAACCCCCTAAACCCTAAACCTATAACCGCTTAACCCCTAACCCATTAAACCCTAATTCTGAACCCATAACCCATTTAACCCCCTCAACCATAAACTTATAACCCCTTAACACGTTCGGTTCGGGTCATTTTGGTTGATTGCGCTCGCCCAAATGCATTCGAGTCGGGCCCCCTAAGCCCCCAATTCTTAATCCCTTAACTACTAACTCATTATTCGACCCCTAACCCCTAAATGCACCTAAATCCCCTAACCCCCAATCCCCTAAACCCTCCAAATTCGAATTAGCTTTGAAGAAGTAATTGTTTTCTTACTTCTATCTAATTCACTATATACTCAGATAACTTGTAGCCATATCACATACACCCCATTCACTTACGAAGGTTCCCCAAACTCTGCCCTTAATTTGGTTGATCTTACTCAGCTTGAAAATTTTGAATTTTCATTGATGATTGATTTTCCTCTCAGCCCTTGATCTGCTAGGGGCCGGTTACCTTGATATTAACGGTGGTGTATTCATACTCCTTCTGAATAACCAATAAAGGGTCGAGGAAATTGACCAATATGTTGTCAAGTTTTATCTTA
This sequence comes from Pinus albicaulis, assembly GCA_034641835.2. Lineage (NCBI taxonomy): Eukaryota > Viridiplantae > Streptophyta > Pinopsida > Pinales > Pinaceae > Pinus > Pinus albicaulis. The sequence goes on along the minus strand of CM076579.1, from coordinate 200,736,184 downwards.
TCCATCTCTGGGGAAAGCTTCTTTTCGGCTAACTACACTGCTTTTGATCTCAATTTTTCCAATTTCTTCCTTCTCTCATATGATACCTGAGCCTTTTCCTTTCTCTTCCCTTCTAATTTTGTAATAGTGTCATAGTGATGCTAGCCAACTTCTTTGGAAAGCCTTCCTAGTAGACAATACTTGTGACCTGGCTTAAGATAGAGCATCTGGAATGACCATTCTCTTCCCCTAACCCCTAAGCCCTTAATCCCCAATCCATTAACCACTAAATCATTATTCACCTAACCCCTAACTGCGCCTAAATCCCCTAACCCCTAAGCCCCAAATCCCTAATCCCTTAACCCATTTAATCCGTAATCCATAAACCCCTAACCCATTTAACCCCCTAAACCCTAAACCTATAACCCCTTAAGCCCTAAACCATTAAACCCTAGTTCCCAACCCCTAACCCATTTAACCCCCTAAACCATAAACCTATAACCCCTTAACACGTTTGGGTCGGGTCATTTCGGTTGAGTGCGCCCGCCCAAACGTGTTCCGGTCGGGCCCCCTAAGCCCCAAATCCCTAATCCCTTAACTACTAACTCATTATTCTATCCCTAACCCCTAAATGCACCTAAATCCCCTAACCCCTAACCCCCAATCCCCTAAGGCGCCATCCCAATTTGAATTAGCTTTGAAGAAGTAATTTTTTTCTTACTTATGTCTAATTCACTATATACTCAGATAACTCATAGCCATATCACATAGGCCCCGTTCACTTACGAAGATTCCCCAAACTCTGCCCCCAATTTGGTTGATCTTGCTCAGCTTGAAAATTTTGAAATTTCATTGATGATTGATTTTCCTCTCAGCCCTTGATCTGCTAGGGGCCGGTTACCTTGATATTAACGGTGGTGTATTCATACTCCTTTTGAATAACCAATAAAGGGTCAAGGAAATTAACCAATATGTTGTCAAGTTTTATCTTATCCTTCTCTGGGGCAAGCTGCTTTTCGGCTAACTCCACTTCTTTTGATCTCAATTTTTCCAATTGCTTCCTTCTCTCATATGATATCTGGGCCTTTTCCTTTCTCTTCGCTTCTAATTTCCTAATAGTGTCATAGTGATGCCAGGCAATGTCTTTGGAAAGCCTTCCTAGCAAACAATACTTGTGACCTGGTACCTAAATCCCCTAACCCCTAACCCCCAATCCCTAAACCCTTAACCACTAAATCATTATGATCTCCCTAATCCTAATCCCTACTCCCTTAACCACTACTAAATCATTACTCCCCTAACCCCTAAATGTACCTAGATCCGCTAACCCCTAAGCCCCCAATCCCTAACACCTTAACCTGCAATAACTCATTATTCTAGTCCTAACCCCTAACCGCTATACCCTAAACCTCTAACCCCTAATCTCCTATTCATCAAACCCCTAAGCCCCTAAAAACTATGCCATGAAAACCCTCCAAAAATTTCTTAAATGATGGGAATTCCTATTAAATGTGCGTGAAGCTAGTCATGGAATGTGACAAGTCATCCAAGATACATCCAAATAATTCATTTGTGCCTTCGGAAATGTGAAATAACGGGTAAGATATATATCTAGAGTTAATATATATCATGACATATTGGGACCTACGATTGGGTTAATTCCGTCTTGTCGGCAAGGTTAAAAAGGTTAATCTTCGATAGAAAAAATGTAAATCAAATATTTCATCAAAAAGAGGGAACCATACCCTATATTCTTCTAGGCTATGCCTATCAGTCGCTTGGCCTCTTCTTTCTATCACATCAATGTAGTCTTGCTTGACTGGTACAGAAGAAGGTTTCGCATTATCAAATATTTTTTTGGGACAAATTTTAGTTGTTTCAACACTGCTACATTCTATTTCAAGCTTATCCTTTAAACCATCTTAGTCTTTTGTACTCTCTTCAACTTTGTAGTGCTTTCCATTCATCTCAGTCACATATGTTTCCTTGGTTTGTTAAGGGACAAGGTCAACAACATTAGGATGTTCTTGCAATAAACAAGGGTGTTTCCAGGACACAGTGATCAGGTGGAGCAAGAGTATAAGAGCCAAATTTCTCATGACTGTGGGACACTCGAACTTAAGATTTTCTAGAGTAGTCATGAGGTGCAGTCTAGTTATTAAGACTTCATCAGATGGCCATTCCCTAGATTTAAATTGTGTGACAACATTGTGGCTCAGTTTGAAACTGGAGATTGAACATACATTTGGTTTGATTGCAATAAACATTTTCATCATTAATAAATGTAAAGAAATGGCTAAAAAATACTATAAATTAATAAATAAAGAAGACATGGAAACAAGCAACATTAATACTTACAAAATTGTTACATTAAACCCCTAACCCCTAACTCCTTAAACCCTAAACCATTAAACCCTTAACCCTAACCCCTTAAACCCTAAACCTATAAACCCTTAACTTTCCATTTCATTGTTTTCTGTTAGGCTTTCCATTTCATTCTTAAATTGTTGCACAATTTCCATTAACACGCCATTCGTATCACAGGATTCATTCCCCAGTTAGATCTACAATAATGGATGCACCACTTCCTTTCCTCATAATGCTTTCTTTGTGAATGATACAGTAAAATTTATTATTTGTCATTCTACAGAGTCTATCATCTATTTATACTATATTATTTCCTTTCCAGTTCTAATACACATTTAAAAAGGTTTGGGATGATAATTCACTCTCTTACTGACTTTCGACATATGTCAACAATGATTTGATATTATTTGAGTTAATTAGGGTTCCTCCCTAGGTTCCACCTTAGCTATAAAACATTTCACATGCCCATATTGAAGAATACATAACTTAGGTGTCATTGTCTTCCATCTAGTGGCTCATAACCTAGAGATTGAATAAGGATCTATGGTGCTCATCACTTGGCCGTTTCAGATTAGCAATGTAGGGAGGTTGGAGTAAGTTAGAGGGTAGCTACCCCTCCTCTCCCCAACCTTGTTCCAGGCTAATTTTCCTTTGTCACTAATTTGTAAGACCATTGTGAAATTGATTATGGTTTTTAGTCGCAGGAACGGATTAAAGCTCTTGATAGTTACGACCTCCCAGGCTTCAAGTTGGGATTCATTCTTTTTGTTTTGGGGATAAGATTTTATAGAATTCTCTCTCAACTTTAATGGTGAGGATTCAAAGACTCGTTATTTACCCATTTATCTGTATATATATATATATATTTTCCCTATAAATAAAAGGCTATTTACATTTGTTAATTTTTGTAGGGGTCTTTGGCATCATTCCATCACAATCCCTCAAGATCAGGATTGATCCCTTCCACAAGTGAGCTATTACACTATTTTGTTAACCCCCCTTCATGTTAGAAACTAAATTTCCTTATTCTAGTTGGCTTAGTAGAAAATTAGGGTTTTATTTTCTTGTTTATTTTCGTTATGGTGTCTTGGAGCTTGTTATACCACTAATAAACTTGTTGAGGTAAATGTTTCTAATTCTCTCTATGGAAATTACTCCCCTCTAAGTTCCAGCTGATCTCTCTTAAGTCCTATCTCTTGTCCTTCCTTTCTCTCCCTTTCTCACCTTATACCTCCTTCTCTCTTCCCCAATCTCCCTCTCTCTCTCTCTCTCTCTCTACCCTCCAATCCTCTCACTATATCCTTGTTACATTGAGATGCAAAGAATAAGCAACTAATGTACATAAACAGAGACCAATGAAACTATCATCTTAAACCCTAACCCCTTAAACACTAATTCCTAATCCCTAACCCATTTAACCCCCTAAACCTCTAAACCCCTAACCCATTTAACCCCTAAACCATAAACCTCTAAACCCTTAACCCCTAACCCATTTAACCCCCTAAACCCCTATTAAACCCTTAACCCATTTAACCCCCTAAACCTATAAACCCGATTCGTTCGAGGGCGCCCGTATCAGTTTTACTAAGTTGTGACCGCCTGGGTGCCTTGTGCAAGTTCGGGTGGCCCGTTTGCTATTTTATCCCTTGTGGCATCGTTCATTCAGGCACATCGTGTCGCGCCGTGTGAGGTCGCTCGACTGGGCGCATTTGGGTCGAACCGTTTTGTTCGAGGGCACCTATATTAGTTTTTCTAAGTTTTGACTGCTCGGGTGCCTGGTGCACGTTCAGGTGGCCCGTTTGCCATTTTCTCCCTTGTGAAATCGTTCAGTCGGGTGCACCGTGTCGCACTGTGTGAGGTCACCCAACCGGGTGCGTTCAGGTTGGGTCGTTTAGTTCGAGGGCACTCATATTAGTTTTTCTAAGTTGTGACTACCTGGGTGCCTTCTGCACGTTCGGGTGGCCCGTTTGTTGTTTTCTCCCTTGTGGCATTGTTCGTTCGGGCGCATCATGTCGCGCTGTGTGAGGTCACTTGATCGAGCACATTCGGGTCGGGTCGTTTCGTTCGAGGGCGCCTGTATCAGTTTTTCTAAGTTGTGACTGCCAGGGTGCCTTGTGCATGCTCGGGTGGCCCGTTTGCTATTTTCTCCCTTGTGGCATTGTTCGGTCGGGCGCGCCGTGTGAGGTCACCCGACTAGGCGCGTTCAGGTCGGGTCGTTTCGTTCGAGGGTGCCCATATCAGTTTTGCTAAGTTGTGACCACCCAGGTGCCTTGGGCACGTTTGGGCGACCCGTTTGCTATTTTCTTCCTTGTGGCATTGTTCGGTCAGGCGCGCTGTGTCTCGCTGTGTGAGGTCGCCCGACTGGGCTTATTCGGGTCGAGTTGTTTCGTTCAAGGGCGCCTGTATCAATTTTGATAAGTTGTGACTGTCCGGGTGCCTTGTGCATGTTTGGGTGGCCTGTTTACCATTTGATCCCTTGTGGCATCGTTCGATCGGGCGCGTCATGTGAGGTTTCTCGACTGGGCACGTTCGAGTTCGGCCATTTCGTTCGAGTGTGCCCGTATCAGTTTTGCCAAGTTGTGACCGCCCAGGTGCCCTGTGCACATTCGGGTGGCCCGTTTTCCGTTTTCTCCCTTGTGGCATCATAATTCGTTGGGCACACCGTCATGTCGCGCCCTATGACGTCGCCTGACCGGGCGCGTTCGGGTTGGCCTGTTTCATTCGAGGGCGCCCGTATCAGTTTTTCTAAGTTGTGACCGTCCAGGTGCCAGCTTGTGCACATTCGGGAGGTCTATTTGCCATTTTCTCCCTTGTGGCATCGTTCGGTAAGGCATGCCGTGTCATGCCATGTGAGGGCGCCCGACCAAGCGTGTTCGGGTCAGGTCGATTCATTCAAGGGCGCCTGTATCAGTTTTGCTAAGTTGTGACCGCCCGAGTGCCTTGTGCACATTCGGGTGGCCCATTTTCTATTTTCTCCCTTGTGGCATCATTCGTTTGGGCGCGTCGTGTCGCACCATGTGAGGTCTCTCAACTGGACGCATTCAGGTCGAGCCGTCTTTGCTTAGTGGCTCCGACAGCGAGTGCAGATCGTCCTTCGAGAGTTGCAAAGCGGTGCCATTGGCTTCCTCATCCAGCTTTCTCGTCTTACCATCGCCCTTGATGCTCCATGATTTTTTCTCCGGTTTGAGAAGAGGGGGGTTCATACTAGCTTCAATTCCCCAAATTGACTCATGCCAAGTCTTTTAAATATTGAATGATTACAAAAGCTTCCCTATTAGACATGTAGTTTGGTCAGTCACATATAGGAGGATAATTTAAATTTTAAACCACATTTTGATTTCTAGATTCCAGAGCTCAGGTATAAGGCTGAACTGTAGCAAGGGTTAATGCCATTTTTCATGGGGTACATAGCCTGTGACATAAAAGCTGCCATAATTTCCATTATGTGAACTGTAAAACGAGCCAATTTTGGAATCATATCAGTCTTTAAATCCCAAGAATTTTAGTGTAATTACCAAACAAGCTTGTAGTTCTGTTACCAATATGGATGCCCCTCATTTGGATTGTATGGAGCAGAATCAATTTGAATTTTGTCCTTGAATTTTAAGGAGCATAACTAGGCTCCTCATAGAACAAAATCAAAGGAACTGGCATTACTAAGGACTGTGCGTATAATCCATATAATGGCCCTATTAAGTGATCCCTGTCTGTCATTGCAATTTCCTAACCTAATCTGGAGTCTTGAAACATGATAAAAAATTAAAATACTATTGATAATTACAATGGAAGCTACCAAATATGAATTACTATTTGCATTCAATTACAGGTAAAGATCCAAGGAAAATATAATACATAAATTATATAGAAAAAATATATTAAAAAAAAGAGATTAAAACTCCAAATATTTAAAATACAACATAATTTAATAGTGTAAAGTTTAAAACTCCTTTTAATAAAGCATGATGATTTAATATGGTAGAAGGATTACATATGCAAAAATCAGTCCATTATTTATTCATATAATTTTAATTGCTCTTCAAAAAAATATGTTTTATTTTTTTGATTGTAAATATTTTTAAACAATCAAAATAAACAAACATTTAATTATTTAGAAAATATTTTAGTTATTTACAAATTATTATAATTATTAAAAATATATATATTTTTAAATTAATTTGAGTGGCATTAAAAAAACACACGTGTTTCATTTCGAAATGTCAAAAATTTTCAAATATCAAAAGTTTTGATTTCCCTCATTCATTTCCCTCTGGTTGCATGGTTTGTCCAGGGAAGGAGGGAGGATGCGGCCATACTGTCGCCGGTTTTGAGGAAGGATGCAACCATACTATTGCATGTTTGGAGGAAGGAGGAAGGATGCGGGAGATTTGTGTCCCGAGCCGTGCTCATGGATCTGGTACCATGGACAGTGTGAGGATCTTTGCATTTCTCTCAACTCCACAACTCCAAAAACAGGTACTCTTATTCTTCAATACAACAAGAATTTTGGTTGGCATTTTATATTTTTTTTCAGGATCTTGTGTCATGGGTCTGCTTGTAATTTGTTCTATTGGGATTGCAACCCATTACCAACCCGATCTGATGAAACAAATGCACAGTGGCCTCTGTGGGAGCTTATAAGCCTGATCAAACCTTACCACATAAGTTGCACTGCTATCACTCATTGCAGACGTTACACTAGCTAAGCTTCAATTTGCTTCATCGCCTTTTCCCCCTTGTTGGAACCATACTATATGGCACATTTTATTGTCTAGACGAATAATATTATTTGTGTGTGGGCGCAGGCGCTAATTTTCCTAAATTAGGGGTTTGGGTTTTGATCCCTAGATGGAACTTGTATTACCTGCACTATTTGATAATTTTTTTGTTACATAAGTTAAGTGTCTAGCTACTAGGAGCAATGGCTTGCTATGCACCTCAACAACTATCACAATGTCTTCCAAAAATTGTTCCTAAGCTGACTGAGATTTAGATCAATGAAGAAATATTGAAGTAAACTTTGAGATTGCTTAGGGTTCTAAACTATCACAATCTTTGTTTTACCTAATTATCTTATTCTTTTGGTTCAATAATCTAATTATTTGTCATGGACATTACAAGTTTTAACAGACAGACACCCAAAACTTCAATCCGCTGCTCAGATGGATTTATAGCAGGTAACATGCCTTGTATCCGAGTGTCAATTCCAATCATCTCTATTTTGTTCAATATTTATTGCTTATTATTCTATTCAAATAATTGTTATTTGACTGGTGCTAATTACATCAACAGGTTGGCAGCGTAATCAAGAACCCTGAAATATCTGCACTAGTTTCAACATTACTCTTGAGTATCTCACATACTAATGAATACACAAAGCGTTCCCTTGACATTCTTCTGCAGGTATTTTTTAAAGTTTCGTGTTAGGCCTTTTATACCATTTTTTGCGAGATTTGATGTTTTTTATTTATTACCAACATCTTGTATTCCTTTATCTCTTACCATCATTGCATACAACATTTGTCAATACTATTGATGCTCCATCACTAGCATTGTTGGTGCCTATAGTCCACCACGGTCTTAGGGAAAGAAGTGCAGATACTAAAATGAAAGCAGCCTAGATTGTTGGAAACATGTGTTCTTTGGTAACAGAGCCAAAGGATATGATACCATATATAATCTTGATGCTTCCTGAAGTGAAGAAGGTATTGGCAAAATCTTTTTCCCTGTATGTGTCTCCGCCTCCTGCGTACATCCTGACCTCTGAAAATAACCCAGAAGACTTTGAATGATTTTGTGTAGGCCGAGAAATGTTTGAAAGGCTTTCTTTTAGTGTTAATATTTTAATTTTTCCTAGGCTCTATGGCAGAAAGAATGTATTTGCTTTAGTAGTACAAACTTCTAGAATCTTAAGTGACTTCTTGAACACCAAACGCTGTCATTATATTTTTTCCCTTCGAATGAGAATACAAATTGTTAGCCTTAAAGGAGATTGGATTCCAACCACTTCTATATTTTAGAAGCTTATATAAAATTTTTCTAATACAGATATATTGCAGGATTTTTCCTTTACTAATATTGGAACTATGGCATCTGGATAACAAGTTGAGCAAGCACATTTGATAAAAACGAATTTTGTTCGTCCAACTCCTTCAAAAAGCAATACCCTTGGGAAATGGAATAAACGTGTTAGGGTGTTCTCATCAATGCCAAGCCATCAAAAATTATTACATTTCGATATAACATTCTAGTGATTATTGGGTTACCCTTGTACAAGACGAGCATTCTTGCTTGCTATGTTGCATTGTGTGGGTTCTGTTTTGAGATGTGTGGCTTGCGCTGCTGTTTTCCATAAAATTGCATTGTTCTGACAGGTCTATGTGAGATGGCCTATCAAGATGCCTTTATTTCTCATCTTGCAGGTCCAAGCCAGGTATTGAGTCCAGATTTTCTTCCTTTATTTATCATCTATTCATTTTTACTACTGTTTATATGTACCAAAAGTGCCATTGCCAATGAAGGTAGGTGTTACTGAGAATTTTAGGTGCAATTTATTTAAATTTCTCAAGTTTTTTCCCTGAAATTTGAACTCTTGAACATGCATTTCATCCTTGCCTCAGCTTTGTCTGGCAGAGCAGACTAAAAATGTAATGGCAGACATGTTTATTCAAGTGAAGCCTGGCCATATAGAACTACCACCTTTATGGACTCTACAAGAGGATTGCCTTTTTTTTTGTTGCAATTAAAGTTGCATTTTGTTCATCAGGCACTACAAACTCTTATCAAATTGCAAGGTGTAATTCCAATCTAACTAAGATGGGGTGGACAACATGCCATGAACATCCAATTAAAAAGTGCTTGTTAGGGTTTAAGTAGCTTACATTTCTTGTTCCTGACATTAGTTTTTTAAATATCAATTTGCTAAACTGTTTTAACCCAATTTTCTCTTGATTTTATGGAAATTGGGTGTTTGGATCTAGAAAATTTAATCTCTATTATTTTGGCTTCTCTTACTATGAATAGAATTTTAATATGTAAAACCCATTACAGTAAGTAATCAAGTGTTGACTGGAGAAGCAATACCCAGTTTCAATACTCATGCTCTCCTCCTTAGTATGGTAGTTCACTCAAGTCCTCCGCCTCTTGCATACATCCTGACCTCTGAAAACAACCCAGAAGACTTTGAATGATTTTGTGTAGGCCGAGAAATGTTTATAAGGCTTGCTTGTAGTGTTAATATATTAATTTTTCCTAGGATCTATGGTAGAAAGAATGAATTTGCTTTAGTAGTACAAACTTCTAGAATCTTAAGTGATTGCTTGAACACCAAAATTTGTCATTATATTTTTTCCCTTCGAATGAGAATACAAATTGTTAGCCTTAAAGGAGATTGGATTCCAACCACTTCTGTATTTTAGAAGCTTATATAAAAATTTTTTAATACAGATATATTGCAGGATTTTTCCTTTACTAATATTGGAACCATGGCATCTAGATAACAAGTTGAGCAAGAAAACTTGATAAAAAAGAATTTTGTTAGTCCAACTCCTTCAAAAAGCAATACCCTTCAGAAATGGGATAAACATGTTAGGGTGTTCTGATTCACACCTCTTGGAAATTGTCATGTATCATAACTTGGAAAGTGTGAGGTCATGGCACTTGGTTCCAATAAGCTTACACAGGGAAAATTGCAAACTCCAAGAGCTCAAGCAATATTGTGTTGCCTTCTGCTTCTTTAAAGCTAAACCCATGTATTCAGTGTTTGTGATTTCCATTGCACTAATTTAGTTTAGTCAAGGAAAATATCTTTGGAAATTGTCACTGTACATCTATTCCAGTAACCAAAGAATGGACATTTTATTACCAATTGCTTCCAGTATCCAAAGAATGGAAATTTTATTACCAATTACTTCCTGTATATGCACAACTTGAGTGGGCCTATTGTTAAGAATGTGTTTCCTCCATGGAGGCCTCTGGTCTGCACATGTGTTTGAATGATTAATATTAGTTTGTTGTGATATGAGGCTTGAAATTTTGGCACACCCCATGGAGTGGAACCACTGTATGTGAGTGTCTGGATATCTTAGCCCTTGCCAAGTCACAAGTTCCTGCTAGTACTGGCTTGCAGGTTGTTGGTACTAGATACACAATTTTTTGTTATTATAATGTTTCTTTTATAGGTACAGCTTGCAGTGTTTTTTTTATTGGGTGGTTTTAGTGTATCATTGTTGCCTCTTGCTGTCAAAATTTTTGGTACTAGATACACAATTTTTTGTTATTATAATGTTTCTTTTATAGGTACAACTTGCAGTGTTTTTTTTTATTGGGTGGTTTTAGTGTATCATCGTTGACTCTTGCTGTCAAAACTGTATCGTGTATTTTCATCATACTCTATGGCCTTTAAGTTATTCATCCCTCCTTTCCATATTCCTATCTTTATTTTATTATTTTTAACATATTTCCCATTTTTCTCATCAATTTCAAGCCATCACAACTTATTACATATCGATATAACATTCTAGTGATTATTGGGTTACCCTTGTACAAGACAAGCATTCTTGCTTGCTATGTTGCATTGTGTCGGTTCTGTTTTGAGATGTGTGGCTTGCGCTATTGTTTTCCATAAAATTGCATTGTACTGACAAGTCTATGTGAGATGGCCTATCAACGTGCCTTTATTTCTCATCTTGCAGGTCCAAGCCAGGCATTAAGTCCAGTTTTTCTTCCTTTGTTTCTCATCTATTCATTTTTACTACTATTTATATGTACCAAAAGTGCCATTGCCAATGAAGGTAGGTGTTACTGAGAATTTTAGGTGCAATTTCTTTAAATTTCTCAAATTTTTTCCTTGAAAGTTGAACTCTTGAGCATGCATTTCATCCTTGCCCCAACTCTGTTTGGAAGAGAAAACTAAAAATTTAATGGCATACATGTTTGTTCAAGTGAAGCTTGGCCATATAGAAGTACCACCTTTATGGACTCTGCAAGATGATTTGCTTTTTTTTTTGTTGCAATTAAAGTTGCATTTTGTTCATCAGGAAATACAAACTCTTATCAAATTGCAAGGTGTAATTCCAATCTAACTAAGATCAGTCACTCCACTACTACTAGGACTGGATCAGATACTAAGACTTGATCAGATCAAGATACCTGTATATGAGAGCTCCGCCTCCTGCATACATCCAAACAAACAATAAAGCTGTCTTTAGCAAATGTAATCTCTGAACAATGGATGTTTTCGTAATGCTTGGACTTATAAACTAAACCATAAAAAACAATAGCCCAACAATTTACAGCCTTAAACCCTGTAAGATTTAGGATTGCAGACATCATTTTCATTGTTGAAAAAATAAGAGAATCTAAAATGAGGCTGCAGAAAGGGTTGAAGCTACTAACTCGATTGTAGAAGCTACAGCTGTTGGTGCTCTATACATCCATTTTCATTGTTGAACATTTGGCATAATTAAATTGGGTGTGAAAATAAATATACCTGTAGCCTAAAGGCATTGTTTGGTAAGTAATTTTATGATTTGGACTGAATGTGTTGGCCCGTAAACCCTATTGTGATTTTTCCTGAAGGCATTGGCTCATAATATCTATTATGGTTGTATATTGGCTTGAAGATGTAAGATCTGGTATAGTTTTCCGAGCTCTGTTATGAATTGGATCATAATTTCTATTATGATTTGGGTCAAAGGCATTGGCTTTAATATGGTTGTGCATTGGATCAAAGGCTTTGAATCAGAAGCTCTGGTCATGTACTAGCCTGAACTTGTTTGCCTATAAGCTTGGGTAATGTATTTTCCCGAAGGCATTGGCTTTATTATGGTGGTGTATTGTCTTGAATTCATTGGATTAAGCTGAAGTCATTGGATTAAGCCCCACTCACATTACCAACTAACCACACTCACAAGACATAGGTTGATAATAGAAGCAAATCTAACACCAGCTTCAATAACGATATTTTTAACATATAGGTACTTGATTGATACATATAAAATACACGGTAATTTCTCAAATTCGTGTTTGAAGAAGTTTTTCAGATCGACGCCATCCCACAATACTAGTTGTTGCACGGGTCATTATATTTATCGTAGGTTTTTACCTACTGTGATTCTTTTTAAAATTTTTGTAATGTGCCGTCGGAAGATCGACGCCTCTATCATTGGAAGAGAGACGTTATTTTTTTAATATTTTGACATTTTCATTGGAAGACCGACACCTCGATCATCGGAAGAGCGACGTTATTTTTTTTAATATTTTTACTTTTTTCGTCGGAAGAGCGACGCCTCGATCGTCAGAAGAGTGACGTTTTTTTTTTTTTTTTTAATATTTTTAAATTTTTCGTTAGTAAAGGGACGTTACATAAGCGTCGGACACACGATGTTATAAACGTCGGATGATATTTCGTCAAAATTGCAACGGTTTGTAAGACGTTGGAATTAAACGTTGGAAGCCATAACGTCGGAATTGTGACATTTTTTTGAAAACATGAAAAGTGTTGGAAGACTGAAAATTGATGATCGTCGGAAGACTGACAGTTTTGGTTCGTCGGAAGACCGATGCTTATAAAACATCGGAATAGCGACACTTTGCAAAACATCGAATTTTTTTTTGATATTGCGACACTTTGGCAAAGCGTCGGAATTGCGACGTAATGGATAACCACATTTTTTCTGGTCTTAGACTGTCGCTCTTGCGACGACTATGTGTTGGAATACCGACGAAATGGCCGTAACAAATTGGGCCAGATTTTCTAGTGTTATAACAGTATTCATATCAATTAAACTTTTATTATTGCATTTGAATGCGATGTTTGGATGAATTTGTTATATCATATCGTATGGTTTCACATCTCTTCATTATAATATTTAACCATCCATATATTTAATCAATGGTATAACATTTCACAATGACAATGGAGAATGTAATAGAATAAATTAAAATGTATTTTATTATATATCTATGAATAATACACTCTTTGTCATAAAAAATGGGATAATTATTGGTATCCCTTTATCTTTGAATTGAGACACTATGTGCATTAGATTAAACAAAGTATTTGATTTCACATGAAAATATTTCAAAAGATACAACACCTTTCTTTTATATCCAAACATATTGATCACCATTCTTCGCTGCAATTGTTGTCACTGCTCGAGCTACTTCCATGACTTGGGTTATTTGGAGGAATGTTTTGTTCATTGTTTTGATTGTTTTTTTCTCCTTCAAGTTCCATCTAAAAACATAAAAATAAACTGTAATGAGTGTATATACATTGGTGAGAATAACAAAAATTGCAATATTAAATAATATACATCAATGTTAATAGAAAAGAAATGTACCATGGCAATAATTGACTTGTGAACTACACATTCTTCCAAAACCAAATTTCATGCCATATTTCAACAATTCATTTGTTGGCGCAATTCCATACTTTGTTTCCTGCAAGTTCTATGCCCCATAACAAATCATAGATTTAATATAAAATATTTTTTTGTTCTATTAATTATAGAAGTAGGTAAGTAAAACAATATAGATACTTACAAATTCCACAATTAATTTCTGATATGCCAACATATACTAACAACCCATATTTAACCCAATGTCAATTAATTCTTCTAATGGTTCTTCTTTTTATGTTAGCACCTGTTTGAAGACATTCAATGATGATTGCTGTAATATAACTTAAAATATACAAAAAGTGAAATCTAGTTAAGTTGTTATAAGGAAGTAACAATTACTTACAAACATAGATATCAACCATTTTCTTCCTTGTCATCTCGTTTTATGTGTTGAATGTGTTCCATTTTCTTTTCTTTTTTGCAAGAAAATACTTGAAAATTAATATTTAATGCTAAATTATTTATTTATTTTACCTAATATAAAAATTCAATGATTACATATTACATATGAAGCACATTGTTGTTGAGATGGATCCTTGTGCAATGCAATTATGTGCAATTCTTTGACCATCTCCTTGTACACTTTTTTGGACATTCCTACTAACATATTCCTGATATCAACTCATTCATCCTTTGAAATTTTCATAATCTTCCTAAAAAAGTAATGTGACAATAAACTATTTAATTTTTATATTTATATATGAAAACTAAATATAAAAAAAGTGATATTTATAAATGATTGCTTTGTAGTAATATATATTTAATTCTGGAAAAACATTTAAAGGAATATTACTTTTTCATTCCTTCTTTTTTGTTGTTGTACGATTTTTCTATTAAAAGTCTGACATGTCTCATTGACCAATTCTCTAGAAAATCTTCTTGTAGCTTAAATAAAATTTGGTTATTCAAATCATTGGATTGATTGTTGTATTGTAATTGGAAAGAATGTCTATACATTTGTTCCACTAGATCCCTCAAAGTTTTGTAAAAAAAATTCCCCCTTTCGTTAACCTCCAGCACAACTCAAGATGAGCTAAGGAGAAATTCATTTTCATTTGCATGTTCTATTTTTTTCTTTTCTTAGAACAACATTCTTTTTCTTCATTGTTGGCCCTTGTAGAACATTAAACATATCTAAATTAATATATTGTTTGAAACATGTTATCTAATAGCTTTAAGTATATTATTAATGAAAATTCAAAAACGAAACTCATATTGGATCGATAGTATTTTTTCATTCACCTAATTCATCCTTCTACAATTTTTCCATCAAGATTTTACGCTCTTTTACTCTTAGATTAGAAATAATCTTATAGAGCTTCATCATTTTGTGGTTTTACATGATACACATCAAACAATAAATATTTTTTAAACTTACATATAGTTAAAAAAATAATAATGTTTGTAAAGAATTTACAAATAACTTTCCTTTTTTTCTTTTATGGATGTGCTATCATTATTTTTGTTACTTGAACTCTTGTCATCCATTTATTTATCAATATAAAACCTATAGCATTCATTATTATATTTTATAAATACATCACATACTTTTTAGGTAAAAAAAAAACAAGAAAATGGTGTGTTTATCTAAATTAAATGCCCGGTGCGACTTTCGAAACTTACGTACCGAAAATGGTGCAGTAGGTTCTTATAAATGCACCGCAAATACAGTAGAAACACTATATAGTGCTCTTTGTCAATATGATACCCGGTTCATTATATTAATATCAGAGCACCGATTAACATAAACATAAATTAATAAAAAAATGTTTTATCAAAGAATGTATTTTTTCAATACATTCTCGGTGTTCTATACTAAAATCGTGCACCTGTGCATTATTTTAAATAGTGTGCACCGATTAACAGAAGTTAATTTTTTTTAAATCGTGCAAGGGATGACATGGATTGGGATCCAACTCTGCAAGTGGTCCCGTAGGTTATATGTCATACGCCTATATATATAGTAATGAAAACCCTATAAATATAAAATGAAAAACCCTAATTGTGAAGTCACAGAAATAAGAAGAAGCAAGGGTTTAATATAAAAATGGATTTTTTTGTTTTTTTTTTGTTTTTTCTGAAGTTAAATTAAATGTAAATAGGAATAGAGATTCTAAATGATTTTATTATTAAATTGCACAGTAAAAAATAAAAATTTTACTATACATGTATTAAATATAACAAAAACTGTTAAAAAAGCAATTATTATAGTAAAATTTAACAATTTTACGATACTACATGGTTTTTGTGTGAATCACCAGATGTTTAAAATTATGATTCTCTGAATAGTGTTTTTGTTCGAAAGTGTTTTGGTGCTCCACAGTGCTCTCACACTCTCTTGCTCGAGGTATGTCTCTTGTGCAAATCCCTCCCTGAAAATTTTAGCAAAAATAATGAAATAATGAATATCGTTTACAATTAAAAAACGTTTTATGAAATTAGATTTCCGAAAATAATTAACGCTCATTTTTCAATTTACCACTTTTTTTCACTTCACAAAAAATAAAGTTGAGATTTTTTTTCCTGATATTCAATGCGTTTGTTAACTAACAACACCAGCGTGTCCGGTAACAAAACTGCACCTTTGTTGTTAACAATACATTAGCGTTGATAACAATAACTCCTTTTATGGAACCGAAATTACTTTTAGGTATGTAAACCAAAATTTATTATTGATTTTTCTCAAATGTAGGGATAAAATTTCATAATTATATCAAATGGAAAATTCTTCAAAATCTAGCTCGTTCCATAGAATTTCTCAAAGTTTTTCACGGAGTTCTCCCTATCCATATCGAGACGTAATTACTTCAGGTTTAATTTATATTTTAATTATATAATTGAATTTATTTTTTTCATCCATGTCAATCAGCTGAATAAATTTAATGTATACAAATTTATAGGTTCATGCAGATTCAAAATCAAGTTCAGATGCACAAAATATTCAAAAATTTCTAAAGCGTCGTAAGCTCTTATTAGGAGCAGCATACCGCAAGGTGTGGTTGGTAGATTAAAATGGACAACCGCTTCACCCTGCCAATTGTAATATGCCATCTTCTAGCCATAATCCTGGGAAAATGATGGTAATAATTGTTTGGTATAATGTAATTATTTCAATGTCAAACCAATTAATCATGCATTGGCGTGCTTACTAATTGATATCATCGATTTTTTAATAATCATGTTCAAATATATTTTTTGAGATTATTAGTATTCTAGTGATGATGAGCCACCTACCTACCCTTTTCTGTTGCACCCCACGATAATGTGAAATCGAGAGAAGGCTGAATTAAGAGAAAAAATCGGAGAGGAACGATACCAAGAATGGTTGAATCAACCACCTATTCAATTCCCACTACGTCTAGATTCACCAATTAGGAATGACTACAACAATAGTAGTCCTTCGCAACCTAGAAGTGGAGGAAATAAAATAGAGGTTTCTATCCATGATTACTTAAGGGATACGACTGCCATGGAGACAATGTTGTTAGATGCATTCCAGAACGATGATAAGCTAGAGGATGATTCTCATATCGCTAATACCTTTTTTGAAAACGTTTAATTTTCTTCCACCACTCCTCTCTTTGGACGTGGAGGTCAAAGAGATTATACCTAGTTGGGGACAACGATGCTACTGTACAACTTGAAAGAAAATTTTGTCTTTTCGAATGTATGTTTATCGTTAATTTTGAGGTAATTTACCATCAAGTTTGTTATATTTGAGAAATCTTGTCACACAATGAACATTACAAATGGTCAATTTTATGAAAATTAAAAATTATTGGCATTGTACATTTAATATTTTCCACCAACTATAGGTTATTGAAAGATAAGGTTCTTTTGAGTGATAATGTCTTTCCCTATAGCTTCAGAGAGGCAAAGAAATTGTTGAAAATGTTGGGCGTTGACTACATATCGTATCATGCATGTCCAAATGATTGTATTATATATAGAAGAAAATATGTAGAGAAAGAGATATGTCTAAAATGTGGGCATGACAGGTATGACAAATAAAAAAATAAGGGTAAATCATGTGGTCCTCCTTTTAAGATATTTAGGCGCATGCCTATAACCCCAAGGATTCAAAGGCTCTTTTGTTGCAAAGAATTAGCTATGTTGCAGGGATGACATGCATCACATAGAACTGATTTGGTAGTTATGTGAATCCCAACAGATTCACTAGCCATGAAGCATATAGAGGATACATGGCCTAAAAAAATCAAGGATGAAGTACGAAGTCTATGACTCAGCATAGCCATGGATGGCGTCAACCCATATTCCCTCCAAAACACCAACTATTATGTTTGGCCTATAGTAGTGATCAATAACAATATCCCCCCCATGATTTTCCATGAAGAATGAACATCTTATGGTGGCTCTCATAGTCCCTAGTAGAAGACAAGTGAAGAATATGGAAGTCTACTTGCAACCACTACTAGATGAACCGAAGGAATTATGGGATGGGATAAATGTATATAATGTATCAAGACCCATCATAGCAAAGAGGAGTTTTACGTTGTATGGCATATGCGCTTACACAAAATGTGAATATGTAGGCTTAAGAGTTTTCTCTGGTAAACTACATGTTTATTGATTTGTTTATATGCATGATCCAGGGTAAATTCTTGATACCCATAACGAAGACCTTTAACTTCAGCTGATTGTTAGAATTATATTAATTAAAGCGTCAATGAACATAAATTAACAATTACATGTTGTAAAAAAGAGGAACCTAACATGTCAAGATCAGCAATCATAAGAACACGTCGTTTGATAACAGAGTTCATCCAGGAGGGACTACATCTTCGGGCCTTAGTGTCAATATGGTGCAGGCTGCTGCATTAAGTGTTGTAAGGAGTGAAGATGTACATGGATGTGTGTTATCTGACATACAAGAAAAAATCCCTCACAGAGGAGTGGCTAGAACCCTCTACGAGATATTCCACTACGAAACTCTCATGCATAAAAAAGGACTCCTATCAATATGACATTAGCTCACACATATAGACTATGAGTATCTCACCTACATGGAAAATAAAGGATCTCAAACGAAATACATGTGACACTGATTATCCCATGAACATGGCATCAAAGGGATCTCAGACATAATATAAATCCATGACAGAATGTACATTAATAAAAAAACAAGACAAGATCCCATGACTCATACATCAACAACAATATGTACAACACTATGCATTTGAGGGAAAAAGAAGTACATGAAATCAACACATCATATACTCACACTGAAGATGATTGAAGAATGGGATGATTCATTGCTGGATCTGAAATCACCATCAAAATTGTAGCATCGAAAGGTGTGAAATCGACTTCTCACTTGCAGAAAGTTGACACCTGCAACTTCAATTCAAAAAGCGACCGAAAAATATAAAGCTCGGGTGGAAAATTTGAATATGCCATTAGATTCATGATGTCAAATAGTGCAAAATAGACTGTCCATTTGCTAAATTCTGATGAAGTGAAAATCTAGGTCAAAAAGGAATCTTTTAGATTCACCTTAGATTCCTCCACGATGATGCTCCATGGGTGGACTAGAAATATGAAAAGAAAAAGGCGAATCTGACCTCTCCATTGTGTTCCCTGTGAAAAACTGTGAAAAATTTCTGTAAACTTGACTATATTCCGACATGGAGAAAAACTACCTGTCGGGGAAAATTTCAACCCTCATGGTTCTGCTCCCTATTTTTGGGCCTGCTCATGGTTCTTCCATCTTGATTTCCATGGCCACTCCTAACTACCCTGGGCCCACTACAGAAATGAAGGTTTAAGTGTTGCTGGGTTGGTGTATTTTGCAAGGAATTTGTTTGGTTGAGTTGGTTTCAAATTTGAATTAGGTGGGAGGAGGTCGGGTGGTCAAACCCCAACCCCTCCTTAAGGAGGCAAACCATTTCTTTTAAAATCTGTGCCATGTTAATTTTAGGACCCCACATTGAATTTTTAATACATAAATAGTGGGGGTTGGGCCCGCATTGGGTAGCCTGCCTCGATTTTCCGCCAACATTGTCATATCAAAGGTGGCAAGGGTTGGGCGGTGGGTTAACAACCCCCAACCACCCATATTATATGGCCATTGGTTATATGTGGCACTGGTGCCGTGGGGTCCGACCCGCCAAACCCTTTATAATATATATATATATATATATATATATATATATATATATATATATATATATATATATATATATATATATATATATATATATATATATATATATATATATATATATATATATATATATATATATATATATATATATATATATATATATATATATATATATATATGCGGTTGTGTCTGTGGGGTTTGGCGGGGGTCATGGCTTGCCGAACCTATTTTAATATTTTTTTACATGATCATTGGATGGGAGGGTAGGGCCATGACCAAACATATATTTTTTATATATTTTATAAGTAATTAGCCATTTTAAAATTATTCCATTTTTTACCACAGGACACGAATTAACTCTCCCACAAATTTTCCTAGAATCTGGTGGCCGAGTTTCATCCAAATTGTGGCCTCCTTAACCTCCTGAGTCATCCAAGTCAACCCAAAACTTTGACCTCTCCTAACTTTCACATCTGAGCTCAGTTTGACGAACCGTTCACACAATTGCAATCAAGACAACAAGATCTACAACCTGAACTTGGTTCTAGAGCAATCCAAACACTTTAATTTTTTAGCTTCCATTACATCTCTTTGTCCTATGTGTGTCTCTAGAGCCACCTCGATAAATACGTAACAGTATCCTTTTTCATATTAATTTAATTCATTGTAATTATTCTAATCTCCATGATATTATTTAACGTGCCATGCATATTGTATATGTTTAGACTCAATACCCACACTAGTGCATTAAGCACATGGTTGCATTAAGGACCTACACTAGGGTTGGGCCCATAGGGCTATTTTTGGGTGCATGTCTATTTTTATTATCCCTTAATTTAGATGGACATTAAACTGTAATATATTCTCAATTTGGACTTGAAATAGTTAACTGAAGTGGAAAATTTAGTTTTCTAGTGAATTTCGAGTTAGAGGTTCGTTGGTGGGACATGCAGAGTAATTCTTGTGGTAACAGAGTTCGAAGTGCAGTGGTGCATGAGTCAGTCCAAGTTGTAAATAGTTTAACTTAGTTAAGTGATTTAAAATCACTTGTGCTAGTTGTAGCTGAAGATACACTAGTGAGAGATCTAGTGATTAAATATTAATTAATTGACAATGAGTGATCTCACATGCAACTGAGGATTTACTATTATTAGCTACATGCATGTCAGATTTAGTGGAGACCCAGTTGAGTTCTAGGTGAAAGGGAAGTTGACTATCATTTGTGGCCTTATCCGCTTGCACACATGAAGGAAAAAAATCATTGGATGTGCCCATGATACTTGAGAAGTCAAGGTAGGCATGATTGCATGAATTCAGGGATTGCATTCAACAGGGATTGTGTAGTGATGGTAGGCTGTCTGGAGGCAATAAAATGGCTAAGGGGTTTGCAAATTTTTGTATGAAAGTGTACTAAGGGCTCTTGTGAGAAGAGTTTTGTATGTAATTGTTTCATGATCCATGATATAATATAAAATAGAAGATAGTGGTGTTTTTAGCTGTAAGCATTCCCCGGTAAATTATATGTGTTGTGAGTGATTGATCTTTCTTCATGTTCATGTGATTAGCAATTGTGTTTTCCATTCCACAAAATATTTTTAGAAGAGATTTAGTATTTAACTTTAGCACGTTGTTAGATCAGATGAATCCAAGATATACATGTTTTTTGTATAATTTATACATGGTATCAAAGCACAGGAAATTTCATAAGTGAAGCAGGAGCTGAGTTTGTGACTGGATAGAATTCGAATTTGTAGAAATAATTTTTTCGTTCTATAGTTGATTCAAGATCGAAATGGATTTCAATGGCTTGAGGTTAGAGTATGCACTCGAGGTTAGCTTGAACTATATTTCTTGAAAGGATATTATGGAGGTGGTACTCGAAGACAATGGCTTGAAGGAATTCATTGACAAAGATGTTCCTAAGCCAAATGCTGCATATGATGCCAATCTTGATGCATGGAAAAAGAAAGTGGGAAAGGCAAGGAGGATCCTATTGGAGGGAGTACGAGACCACATTGTCTCAAGCCTCCATGGAAAGCCACACCATATGCTATGTGGAAGGATTTGAAGGACCTATTCCAAAGCAACAACGACCATAGGAAATTGGCGCTCAAAGATAAACTTAGGAAGGTCAAGATGGAAAAGGGTGACACTATTCCAAAGTATCTCACGAAGTTTTTACAACGTTGAGATGAACTGGAGAGTGTGGGAATAGAAGTTTCTGATGATGATTTGGTGAGATTGGCTCTCCTAGGATCTCCTAAGAGTTGGCACAATTATCAAGGCTCTATCAATGGATAGGAAAAATTGTCGGATTGGGAAAGAATGTGGTTGGATATGGTGTAGGAGGAGTTCAGACAGAACATCAGAAATGGATATTCATCTAAGAATGAGGATGAAGAGTATTATGCTTTGGCTTCCAAGGCAAGGAAGGGGAAAAAGAAAAATTTCCCTTCAAAGTTTGACTCCAAATGCAATAAGGAGGACATGTCCAAGCTGAAGTTTTTTCATTGTCACGAACATGGGAATTTTGCTAGTAACTGTCCACAAAAAAATAAGAACAAGAAGGTTGTTGGAGCTGCTGTTGGTGAGTCCCTTTCCTCGCAATTTGAGCTTGAATTCTGCTTGATTGTATGCATGGTGTCAAGTGCATTGGGATTGGTGTGATATTTGGATAGTGGCACTTCCTTTCACATGACGGGAGATAAGGAAATTTTCAGTGACTTGGAGAAGAAATATCTCCAAATGCATACTGAGATGGTTAATGAGGGATGGTACAGTGCTACTGGGATTGGCACCATTTCCTTTTAGAGGGATTTAGGTAAACCATTTCAATTAAAATATGTAATGGATGTACCAGGTCTAAATAAAAATTTGGTCTCAGTCGCAATATTGGAAGACAGAGGCTATGACTTTGTTTTTATTGATGGAAAATCTTTTCTGCAACATAAAAATACTGGTCAAGCCAACAGGATAGGGATTCGAGTTAATAATCTCTACAATCTATTGTAGATGGTTGTGCTGCCATGATGGGCAAGGCAGAGAAAGTGGTGAGCCGGGATGAGGGTGAATTACGGAAAAGCCGATTGGGCCATATTCATCATGGAGGCTTGAAAGTCATGCAAAAAATTTCTACTGGAATTGTAATGGGAACACTTGCTTAGTTATATTAGTGCAAGGGTTGCACCATGGGGAAGTATGTAAACTCCATCTTTCAGGAGAAGGAGAGCCATGCTTCGAGGATCCTTGAGAGAGTTCAAACAGACGTGTGTGATCCTTTCTCGGTTGATTCAACATCAAAACATAAGTAATATGTAATATTTGTTGATGAATTTTCTCATGAATGTTGGATCTTCTTCATGAAGAATAAATATCCAACATTCTCTAAGTTGTGTAAGTTTAAGGCATTGGTGGAGAAATATTCGGGGAAGCAAGTGAACACTCTTAGGAGCGATAATGGAAAAGAATACATCTCTAATGAATTCAAGAACTTCTGCAACAAAGAAGGAATTCGAAGAGAACTCATAGTGCCTCATAACCCACAGCAGAATGGGGTTGTGGAGAGGAAGAAAACAAAAATTGTGGGTCTAGCATGAGAAATTTTGCATGATCAAGGCCTACCAATGCATTTGTGGTTGGAAGCATGCAACACTGCAGCTTATGTGAAAAACTATTGTCCTCATATAGTATTTGGCATTAGTACACCTGAAGAGGCTTTCACTGGTAAGAAACCTCATGTTTCACAATTTAAGTTTTTTGTCTCATCTGTTTATGTGCATGTGACCAAGAACGCCAAGAAGAAGCTAGAGCTGATTGCTGAAGTTGGGATTTTTTTTGTGGTACACAGAAACAACCCATAATTATCGTGTGTCTTTTCCTAACGTAAAACTGATTTTTGTGCGACGAGATATAAAATTTGATGAGGGGAAAGCCATGCAGTTTTCCCTTGAGAGGGAGATAGACTTGCATGCAAAGTACCAACTGCTGATTCCCAAGGATGAGTCTCAAGATGTGGATCAACCACATGAGGAGGTTTATGGAGTGGAGGAAATCACTCATGCAGAGCCATCCATCAGAAATGGTAGGATGCACACCATGCAAGCTGATAGGCTCAAAATTTATGCTACAAATAATGTAGGAGCCCCTACTTCACAACACAGGCAAAGACAGTCTCTTGAAAAATCTACTGGACACATGGCTCTTATGAGAAAATGTATTGTGACTAAACCATCTTCCTTTCAGGAAGTAGTGCAACAGCCTACCTAGGTTGATGCAATGGTGGAGGAGTTTGACTCCATTGTCAAAAAAAATGCATGGAAGGTAGTCCCAAGATTGTTTGACAAATCAGTGGTAGGTTCAAGATGGATCTACAAGGTAAAGAAAGCTGTTGATAGGAGTGTGGAGAAATAAAAGGTTAGATTTGTGGCCTGAGGCTTCTCACAGATCGAGGGGATATATTATGATGATACTTTTTCACTTGTCAAAAGGTAATTTTGCATAAGATCCATCCCTTCACTCTCAGCACAAATGGGATGGCGCATTCATCAGATGGATGTGAAAACCACGTTTCTCAATGGGATGATTGATGAGAAGGTCTAAAAAGAGAAGCATGAAGGTTTCGAGATCTTAAACTGTGTGTCACATGTGTGCAGACACAAAAGAGCGTTGTATGGGTTGAAGCAAGCACCCCGTGCTTGGTACACTCGGATAGACAACTATTTCATCGGACTGGGCTTCACCAAAAGTGAAGCAGATGCAAACCTGTACCAGATTGTGGTTGAGGGTAAGTTATTGATCATTTTTCTTTATGTTGATGATCTAATTTTTACTAGTGATGAGCAGCTGATACACTCATGCAAGGAGGATCTTGCAAGGGAGTTCGAAATGAAGGACATGGGACTCCCTCATTATTTCCTTGGATTGGAAATATGGCAGTGGGATGGTGAAATTTTTATGTCCCAAGGAAATTATGCAAAGGAGATACTCGGTAAGTTTAACATGGAGAGCTACAAACCCATGTATACTCCTCTTTTAGGAAACTGTAGGAAAGAGGATGCTACTTCTGGAGAGGTAAAGGATGCTACTATTTATTGACAGTTAGTGGGTTCACTAATGTATCTATTGAACATAAGACCAGACATTTTCTACGTAGTTAATCAGCTGAGTCAAGCTATGGTTAAGCCTACCAAGCTCTTTTAGAAGGCGAGGAAGCATGTCCTGAGATACATGAGGGGCACATCAGAGTATGGTCTATGGTACAAAAGAATGGATGCAGTGAAGTTGCATGGATTCATGGAGGCAGATTGGGTTGGAAGTCCATCAGACAGAAAGAGCACACTAGCGGGGATCTTTAACATTGGATTTGTGTTAGTGTGTTTGGTGCCCGTATGTACGGAATCACACCAACTTAAGGGGTGTGGTTTTCCCTCTTAAGTTATTGGTAACAGGTAGAGAATATATGGAGTCAAGCAAGTTAGTGGAACATGCTAGAACATAAACATAATAGATAAAGAAAGAGCATGGATATTCAAACATACAAATTAAACTAAAACTAAAAAAAATAACACACAAGCTCTAAATAGAGTCAAACGACTTCAATAATACAAACGGTGGCACTTACATCCCCTCTTATTGGGTGCTGGTAGGAATGAGGATGAAAATTTAACCCAATTTCCAAGGGGCCCTTAGAATTAGGGATTCTAAGTCCCAATGTAAGGATTCCTTTACTTCCGAGCTACCTTGGTGCAAAGTCTTCCTCTCTTTACTATGGTGGACTCAAGTTGTTGGATGGCCAACAACTGAGTCCCCTCTATCTCTGCTCCAGATCACACATTGCTCGTACTACTTGGGTAAATTCCATCCAGCATAACAATGTGCTCTCTTCTTGTTCATCTCTTGGTGGCCTTTTATAGGAGAACTCAAATCCTCCTTCCCTCTCTTGGTACATCAAGGATAGTGACTCAAGAGAGGAGGGTGATTCCATTGTGTGGCACATTTATTCCATTGTGTGCTCCCTTGATGTTCTAAGGAGGCTTAGGTGGTTGTGCTTATGTGGCTTCAAGTGTGGAATAAATGTCCTATAGTGTGCCTTGTGGTCTTGGAAAGTGACTTCCACCACTCCCAGGATTGCGTGCTTTTTGGAGCAAAAGGCACGTAAAGGCACTTTTATCGAAGATTTTTGCGCACAACGGCACTTTTGGCTAGTATTCCTTGTATGCAATTTGATTTTTCCTCAAACCTTAGATATTTTTTAAATTCTTTCAGATTCCCTAATGTCTCTCAGCCCTATAAATCCTTCTACCTGACATTAAATAATGTCACCTTTTATTGTACGATTTTCCAGCGATAACATTTTCCCCCTAATGTGTGATGTCTAGGAAGAATTGTATAGATGAAATACATTATTTTTCTTTTTTGTATATTGTGTGTAGAGAAAGAGAGACCTGCATGTAGCTTGGAATTGGAGACACCCTGCACCGGGTCGAAGAATGACCATATCTTATGGGACCCCTCTAAGCAATGGTTTAATACAATGTATACAAATTTTCCACGAGGCGTGCATGTCCCATGCCCGTGATGCTTTGGTTAGTTAAACAAATATATTTGACAGATACATGTTATGTTTGTGTCACTAATATGGTAGTGATCTCTTGGTTGATGACGACGACTGCTAACACCCTCGGGGTAATTTTCTCTTTGAAAATAGGTGGAATGTGGTAACCATATGCGTAAACTTGGTATCGCATGTAAATGCACATTGTATGCATAGGTTCTGGTTGGGACATCCCATGTAATCATTGCTGACAGAGATGCTTATAAAGGCATGGGTCTTCGATGAATTTGATCAAAGTGCAATGGTTGTAAGGTACAATACCATCTTGACATGAAAGCTTGTGCTGTAGTCGCATTTCAGGAGTATTGATGACATCTATGGGCAATGATGTCTCCCATAGTGCCACCAGAGGATGCCCCTTTTATGGAGAGGGGCGATCCAAGGTGCCACTTCCTTTTTGCAAAAGAGGTGTTGAAGGCGAAAAAAAAGGAAGCCTTAACTGAATGAGGGGGTCACTGATAAGGAGGATCGGGATCCTGGATGTGATGGGTTTAACATAGACATGATTGCGAGGGATGACTGAAAATTGATGATGGGAATTCCGTGGCCTGCGGTTAGAGTATGAAAAGAAGCTTGGCGGGAGTCATAACTATTTCTGTTGGGGAAATCCCTAGAGTCAGTAGGACTTCCAGGGTGGGTATAAATTGGTTATGAATGTCATAGTGGCTTTTGCATGAGGGTGGTATACTCCAACCAAGGATGGTCAGGGACTGCTGCCATTGGAGAAAAAATTAATGAGTGGGTGGGGGACATAGTGCACCATTTGCGGTCTTTGTACACTTACCAAAATAATGAAATAACGGGGTTTGGTTTGTACAAAACACAGAGATGGGTGCCCAAAAACATGAAATTTTTTTCTCATTGATGATTTGAGGAAGGTGTTTTGTAGAGTGTGGGGGCCCCATTGGTTGGTCTCATGTGTGAGGTTGATGAAGCAGATGAAAAAGTATTGCAGATGGGTTATGCTGATGGAGGTATGGTGGGCCAAATTTGAGGCGTGGTAGTGCGCTTTTGATCTACTTGTACAACGTAGTTGTCCAGGAAAGGGGTTTTATATGAAAAAACTTGACCTTATGCATGGTGAGCAGATGGGCATGAGGTGCTTCTCGGACTATAGTGGTATGGCCATGTCATCACTATTGTTTGTGATATATGGTCTACTTTGGGTGACGAGAACCATGGAGGGGAGGCTCTACCAACCAACGAGAATGATTATCATGTGCAAGGTGAGGTGATGATAAACACGGTCGAGTTTTGAGAACCTATGGTTAATTTTTGATGGAGAAATGATGTCAGGATATGCAAAGTTTCCCTGGGACTCGATCATGCTGGGGGTAGAATGATACCTACTCTGGAACTTTTAGTGGATGGTTTGCGTACTATATGAAAAAAAAACTACCTCAAGTGAAAGTATATTATTTATAAAATATTATTGAAAGACATGTGCCTTTTAAAAAGAATATGAGAGAGGGCATACCTGTTGGCAACGAAAATTTATTTTTTCAAGGGTACGAATGTGTGGCATTACCTTTGGGTGTTATGGAGTGCTGATCATAATACTTATTTCGATCTAGTGATCAAGCCTTATGAGTTCTCATTATGGTCCTCCAAATTTTTTGAAAAGGGAAATATATAGGTAAATATGGCCCTAATTCAATTCATTTGTGTCCGTTGAGTATTGAGAGGTTGGAGGCTTTTGCGGAGAGGTCCTTTTCGTTGTGGTGAGCCTGAGCACCAGGGATTAGCGATATTATGCTTAGGTAAACTCCATGACGTCTTGAATTTTATTTTTTTTAGTCTGAGGGTGCCGGGGTCCATAAAATACTGGTTTGTGCAGATTTTGAGCCAGCTCAACCTTGGGTTGCGTGGGAAATCAAGGTAAGAGCACACCTTATGCGTGTAAATTTGGGGTTTTGCATCCCGTATGCCTTCTTTTCTCGACCTTGGGCATGCCTTATGTGCGCCTGTGAGAAATACATGTGTTCTTTCCATGCACGTGTCCTAGGGGCAAGCGCGCAAAAGGTTGAGGCATTTTTTGTCGAAATTTTTCGACAGTTTTCCTGTTTTTTGATGTTTTTATGTTGTTGATGTGCTCTTGTTTGGATGAAAATATGTTGTGGAGGGAGTGGGATTGGCTTGAGCTCCATACTTCTTTAGCCACCGATGGTTAGGCATGCCAACAGTTGGCGTAATGGGGTCTCCTAAAATTTGTGGAGAACGACCTTCTTCAGTCACAAGACTGCCTCCTTTGTTACCTGATCAAGCATTGGAACAGGCAACACAAGGTTTTTGTGCTACGTGGGTGTGACCTTGCTATCTATCCTTACACATTTGTGACCAGGCTGCTACCTTAGGGTGAGGCACTGCAGTTTCCACTGCCTTCTGGGAGGGTGGATTTTGAGCAGTTCCTGATGTGGCACTGTGGCGGGGTGCCCCTTACGGAGGGGTGCATAGCCATTGCATCAGTGACAAATTTGGCCGAGTGATGTGCTCTAGTAGCTATTGTGTGACTAGAAGGGTCGTCGGCTCCTCATCGAGCATCGAGCCTGCAAGCTAGAGTCTTTCACCGACTAAGGGCTGACCATTTTTTCGATTTTTCCCATTTCTGCTATGATGGGATGTTGGCACAACTTACAAGATCCAAGATGGATCGAAGCTATTTCCTTAAGCCGGTATTTTTTGCAGCATCATGTATGAGCCGATAGTACTGCTGATATCAGTGGTGGCGGTCCATGCTGGGGGGCCACAGGAGCCTCGTATGAGGAGGTGGGCTCCTGTGATGCCTCGAGGGGGTGGTGGTATGGTGGGGCGTTACTGGAACACCACTACTGATTCTTGGTTTGAGGCCAACCCTCATATATTCCTTCCCTTCCCATATGTAGGGATGGACTTTCGGGGGGATGCAGAGATGGGTCTCCCTCCTCAATATGCTTGGGGGCCAACAGGTATGTCTTTATGTTTTCTGCATTTATTTGAGTATTTATGTTTATATGTGTTTCTATGATGACACTTACATAGTTTTGGTTACTCTTGCAAATGTTGGCGAGATTGGCCGCCCTGTCGCTCGATTGGTTGGCCATGATCCTCTTAGGTGACCTTGGGGAGCTGGGAGGAGTTCCTACACAGCCTCAGGGTTAGGCACTCAGTGATGAGGCCGACCCTTCAAGGGAGGGTAGCAGCTCGGCTGCAATCGAGACTGCGACTGAGCGAGCTCATGGCGATGCAGTGGAGGCTCGTGTGAATGCAGCGAAGGCTCGTGCTACTGAGCTGACGATGCAGGTGTGAGTTATAGAGGATGTCTAGGATCGAGTGGACCACTTTTCCTAGGGGATGCCATCTCAAGGATTTTTAGATAACCTCGAGGAGGTATGGTTGGAGACCTTGATGGCCCGAGAGAGGGACTATCGACCAATTTTACGTCGGGTGGTAGTCTCAGTGTTGACAGTGGATCCAGTAGTGGTACCAGAAGCAGCAATGGGTCCAGGTGATCCACCTGGGGGAACACCACCCTAGATTCTCCTTTGTACATGGAGAAAGCACCTGTTATGACGATGCTTGTAATGTCCCAAATTTTGCAATAAATTATTTGGGGCATTAATCTTGCTTTTATTTTAATAAAAGGAATAAAATGGGTGAGGGAACCCAATGTAGCATTTTAATAAACACTCCTATGGTGCAAAAAGTCACTTAAGTGGCTTAAGTTGGCAGCCGAAGTGTAAAAAGGGGCCAAAGGCAAGCAAGCTAGACCATGGTTGACCAAGTTAACAACGTACCCTAAGAGGGGAAGCTTGCACAAGAAGATTGTGTAGTTGGAGTGGAGGGAAATTCAAATGAGAGAAACCCTAATGTGAGTGGGGTCCATGAGCATAATGCATAAAAGATGAAGGAGAGCTATTGTGGAGATCAGTCTTGAAGATAGAATTCGAAGTTGAAGCTCTCTTCAACTTGTCACTGTTTACCACAAGAGGGATTCCTGTTTAGGAATGCCCTTTTCTTCCATGGGAGGCCATGGAGAGATTGTTATTCATCTTCCTCACAACATGGCTTAAGGCTGAAGCATTCATCTTCAGCTACTGCGTTGTTCTTGTAACAAGAGAACGCTGGAGTTGCTGGTGTTGCAGTGAGGGACCATCACCATCTCACTTCCGGAGTTGTTCTGTAGAGGAGAAGCCATCTCTTCCTCTAGGAGATCATCAAAGGAGATTTCAGAGCCTTTTCTTTCAGATCTTGGAATTGGGCCATTGTTTATTCTCATGTCCAACGCAGTCCCTTTCTCCTACAACGTTATTATCTGAGAGGGTTTGCAGCAGGAGATCATTTTGTGCACTAGAGAGTGTAATCTTCAGTAAGGGGATCAGCTCCTTCAGTTTGGAGATCATTGGAGGGGGTATAATTTTTTATTGCAGCATCTACTTCCTTCTCCATTTTTGTATTATTATTGAGTTGCAGCAGCTACACTGCAACTTAGGCATTTTACTGTTTTATGTATTTTAGCCAATCCCTTGGAGGATTGATGCAATAAATTTTTCTGGGGTTGAGATCTTTCTCCCCCATATTTATTTGAGCTCTCAATGTTATATAATCATATTTATATCAGTTTTCAGTCATTTTCCCCTATGGAATGCATAGTTATAGAGTCACTGGATCATGTAGCAGTGTATTCTCTTGTTTCATGTACATTTCCTATTGAGGCAGACTTGAGCTCACTTTGAGAGGCATTTTCCTCAAGGAATTTGTATTACATTTGCTGCTGCATATTATATATCAGATTTTTTCTCTTCTGGCATTATATGTTGCATTCTTTCATTGTTGTTCATATTGAAGTTTTCATGCTACTGAAGATTCCCTTATTGAGCATTGTTTCGGTATACATGTTGGTGGGAGATCGGAATAACCTGCTTAAGGTTATTTCTTTGAGCTTATATTCTGCAGGAAGTTTGTATCAGATGTATTCCAATGTATCCCAGCATTGGATTGCCTTATTTTCACATGGGATTCCTTATACAACATCCTCATGGACAACTGCTGCAGAAATTCCTTGAAGGTAAATATTAGCTCTTGATAATTTCTATTGGCAGAGTCTGCTAGTGGGCCAGGTTGCCTCTGGATTTCATTCTTCCTTGTGAAGATGACATATCCAGTAAATTCCCCTGCATTCAATATCTGAAATAGGTCAATGTTGATTGTTAATACTCCTGGAGTGGGAAAATAGGAATATCTTAAGATATTCCTGATGGAACAAAAATTTCCCCATTTGGGCCATTACAGTGGTATCAGAGCTTCGAACTTGGCTCATCTTGTGAAGTTCGAATTTCAGAGAAGAAGAGGCTAATATGATGCAGGAGATGAGATTAATCTCATTACTTTTGGGTCTAGCAACAACCTCTCCAAGGAGGTTGAGGAGATAGAAGAAGGAGAAGAGGAAGGACCATGCACTTCTTATTCTCACAGAGGAGCAGAGTAGAAGCATGGAGAACACTTGGAATTCGAATTCTAAGTGAGTATCTGTTGAATATGGAAGAAACCCTAGAGTCTTCCAAGAGGCTCTATATTTTTCACACTTGTTCAGCAGAAAGAGGAAAGAACTTGGTGGTTCAGCCATGGGAGGAATGCAAGGGTTTCTACTCTTGCTGATCTTTCTCAAATCTTGATCAGAAAATTTGGCCAAAGGAGGGAGGAGCCCTCACCACTAGAGGCACATGCCAACACTGTTACATTCATGGAGGAGCAGCCTCCACCTTCAGTTATTGAGGCAGCCAGCACACTTGAGGAGGAGACTCTTGTAGCAAGATTCTCCTAAATCTCTCCAAGGTGTGCATGAGTTTGCATCTATCATGGAGGATTGCACATTATTGCATGTTGATTGTCTTGAGAAAGGAACTTTCTCTATGCTATGGAATTCAAATTCTAAGTGAGTATCTGCTGAATATGGAAGAAACCCTAGAGTCTTCCAAGAGGCTCTATCTTTTTCACACTTGTTCAGTAGAAAGAGGAAATAACTTGGTGGTTCATCCATGGGAGGAATGCAAGGGTTTATACTCTTTGCTGATATTTCTCAAATCTTGATCAGAAAATTTGGCCAAAGGAGGGAGGAGCCCTCACCACCAGAGGCACATACCAGCACTGTTACATTCACGGAGGAGCATCCTCCACCTTCAGTTATTGAGGCAGCCAGCACACTTGAGGAGGAGACTCTTGTAGCAATATTATTCCAAATCTCTCCAAGGTATGCATGAGTTTGCATCTATCATGGAGGATTGCACATTATTGCATGCTGATTGTCTTGAGGAAGGAACTTTCTCTGTTGTATGCCATTTTGAGGAAATAAACCCTCATCATCCTTATGCACTATTGATGAGCCATGCATCACAGGTGAGGGTGAGGTTTTGAAATTTTGTCATGAAGGAGATTGCATTTCAATGTCCCATGAAATGCAAAAGGAGAAATCTATTTTGGGACAATGGTAGCTCTTTTGAAAGAGGTACCAAGTGGCAGGATACTTACACCAATGAGCAGAGCTTTATGGATGGAGTGTGCCCAATGGAAATGTGGAGGATCCATAACCCACAGGTCCGAGGATCATTTCACAATTATTGCTCCTGATGCATAAAGAGGAGAGAATGGGTGCATCATGATGGGATGGAATTTCTCTCACCATTCATTATGTTCCCATTTCAGATTAGGTATGGTGGAAGTATGAGGGAGCATCAAACATTCTTGTTACTTAGATTTTGTTTGAAGTTGCAGGAGAAAGAGGATTTCTCTTTGATCTTGGATGACAAGCAACACCTTCTTCATTGGAGGAGCTCTACATTTGTAGCAACATGATGGGAGGAGTCTTTGGCAAAGATTCATGTCAAAGAGGGGAGCTTTGAGTTGACAGTGGCCCTACTCCAAAGGTCAATAACGCTATCACTTGAGAGCTTGGATTACTTGTTGGAGTGTTCTCAAGCCACTTCACAAGTGATATACTTTGGAGGCATGTAGATGATGAGCATGAAGGAGTAATGGAGGAGAGCACTCCTTACTACATTTTGACTCTCTTGGCTTGGTTGCACAAGCACAAGAAGAGGAATCTACATGTAGAAATTTTGGGTTCTCTTTTCATGCATGCTACTGCATATTATTCAGTGATGGAGGAATCAAATTTGGAGGGAATCGTAATGGAGGTATATCAGCTTATGAGCAGATTCATAGCCCAAGAGATGAAGAGAGGATGTGCACAGCCACTTCCCTACTATGTTGCAAAAAGGGAGAACTTTCACTTAAGCCACTTTCAGCTCAAAGACCAAAGTGCATGATGAGGGAGGTAAACATTTGTTTTATGACTTATACTTTCTTATTTTTATGATCAACATGTTATATCAAGGAGGATCCTTCCTTCTTGCACATTATTTTTGGCTATACTTATGGTCTATTGCAGCAAGAATGATGGCCATCTTATGGGTGGTTTGTGGGGGAAAGCCACATAGTTTCGGTGTGCACCTTTGGCACCAAAATGTGTTTTCATGATCACACCTTGCAAGATGGAAATGGTAGAAAAAAAGTGGCTGCAAAGACACTCGTTGCATCACATATTGAGGTAGGAAAATAATGCCCTGTGCTGGTTCCATGCATGGGACCAAATTTCACCTCCTTGCTCTCATAAGTTTATGCTTCCATATGTTGCTGGTGGAACGCTGTTCAGAGGAAGAACTATTTTGAAGGAGAGAAATAAATTGAAGATGCCCATTGGGAGTGTGATTCTCCCTACTTTGCATGTTATATGTTTAAGGAGAAGTAATGGGCAGCCCATGATTTCCAAGCTTCATCTCTTTCCTACATGTGGGAGGATTTATTTGGAGAGTTCAAAGTTTTGGAGGAGGCATTTCATGGTTTGTGTGATTGATGGGGTGGCTTGGGTCTCTCATGGAGATCATTTCATTTCAGCCATATATATGCAGCAGCCCCATATGTATCATGAGGGGGGAGAGACTCATGGGGTAGATGTGCCCTTTGGGGAAGAAGACATCCATTTCTTTGCAGCACATGCTCCAAGAGGAGTATGAGAGATGATATGGTCACCATGTTCAACCATGTATTTTCTTCATGAGGTGGACCATATGATTGTTGGATGCCATATGATGATGAATTCCAACTCATCACATATGAGATGATTTGGGCCAGCTTGTTTTGCAGTGTTGGAGGAGAGATCTTTCGGGGATCTAGGCTTAATTTTGCCTCTTGAAGGCAACACTATTGCAGCCCAAGTTCAGCTTTAACTCCACATTCATCATAAGTGGAGAAGAGGACAGCGTGGGGTGGGCTATGAAGCTTACCAAGTTCAGAAATTCGACCCACCTATTTCTCATGAGCACAAGGTGGAGGAGTACTTTCAGGAGTTGCCTAGTTTGAGGGTGACTCATTTTGCTTGATTGCTTGAGGATGGAGGATCTACAGGAGGATATTTCAGACTCCATGCCTTGAGTGGAGGACCTTTTTGCAGTTCAGCCTTGCTCTTGCTTGAGGACAAGAAATTTTTGGGAGGGGAGGACTGCAATGTCCCAAATTTTGCAATAAAGTATTTGGGGCATTAATCTTTCTTTTATTTTAATAAAAGGAATAAAATGGTTGAGGGAACCCAATGTAGCATTTTAATAAACACTCCTATGGTGAAAAAAGTCACTTAAGTGGCTTAAGTTAGCATCCCAAGTGTGGAAAGGGGCCAAAGGCAAGCAAGCTAGACCATGGTTGACCAAGTTAAAAACGTACCCTAAGAGGGGAACAAGAAGATTGCGTAGTTGGAGTGGAGGGAAATTCAAATGAGAGAAACCCTAATGTGAGTGGGGTCCATGAGCATAATGCATAAAATATGAAGGAGAGATATTGTGGAGAACAGTATTGAAGATAGAATTCGAAGTTGAAGCTCTCTTCAACTTGTTGCTGTTTAGCACAAGAGGGATTCCTGTTTAAGAATGCCCTTCTCTTCCATGGGAGGCCATGGAGAGATTGTTATTAATATTCCTCACAACATGGTTTAAGTCCAAATCATTAATCTTCATCTACTACGTTGTTCTTGCAGCAAGAGAACGCTGGAGTTGCTGGTGTTGCAGTGAGGGACCATCACCATCTCACTTCCGGAGTTGTTCTGTAGAGGAGAAGCCATCTCTTCCTCTAGGAGATCAACAAAGGAGATTTCAGAGCCTTTTATTGAAGATCTTGGCATTGGGCCATTGTTTCTTCTCATGTCCAGTGAAGTCCCTTTCTCCTACAACGTTATTATCTGAGAGGGTTTGTAGGAGAAGATTATTTTATGCACTAGAGAGTGAAATATTCAGTAAGGGGATCAGCCCCTTCACTTTGGATATCATTGGAGGGGGTGTCATTGTTTATTGCAGCATCTAATTCCTTCTCCATTTTTGTATTATTATTGAGTTGCAGCAGCTACACTGCAACTCCGGCATTTTATTGTTTTATGCATTTTAGCCAATCACTTGGAGGATTGATGCAATAATGTTTTTTGGGGTTGAGATCTTGCTCCCCCATTTTTATTTGAGCTCTCAATGTTATATAATCATATGCATATCATTTTTCAGTCATTTTCCCCTATGGACTGCGCAGTTATAGAGTAGCTGGATCATATAGCAGTGTATTCTCTTATTTTATGTACATTTCCTATTGAGCAAGACTTGAGCTCACCTTGAGAGGAATTTTCCTCAAGGAATTTGTATTAAATTTGCTGTTGCATATTATATATCAGATTTTTTCTCTTTTGACATTATATGTTGCATTATTTCACTGCTGTTCATATTGAAGTTTTCATGCTGCTGAAGATTCCCTTATTGAGCACTGTTTCGGTATACATGTTGGTGGGAGATTTGAATAACCTGCTTAAGTTTATTTCTTTGAGCTTATATTCTGTAGCGAGTTTGTATAAGATGTATTCCAAGGCATCCCAGCATTGGATTTCCTTCTTTTCACATGGGCTTTCTTATACAGTGTCCTCATGGATAGCTGCTGCAGAAATTCCTTGAAGGGAAATATTGGCTCTTGACAAGTTCTATTGGCAGACTCTGCTACTGGGCTAGGTAGCCTCTGGATCTCATTCTCCTTGTGAAGATGACATATCCAGTAAATGCCCCTGTAGTCAATCTCTGAAATAGTTCAGTGTTGATTGTTAATACTCCCGGAGTGGGAAAATAAAAATATCTTAAGATATTCCCGATGGAACAAAAATTTCCCCATTTGGGAAATTACAATGCTTCCCTTATTTTTGATGACTTATATGTGTGTCTTTTTGGGCTGACCAATGGGTCAAGGGTAATATTTTTTGTAATAAGACACATACATTTTGATATATATATGAGACATATTTTTTGTGGCTCTACATGGTGTGCCCCCTGTTTCTTCTTATGGATTCTGTTATGCTGATGGATATATATGTTTTTTAGTTTTTGTTTATCATGGTTTATTCAAGATGCATTATAGTTTAGAATATTGTTAGCTATGCTATAATAGGTTTGGTTTTGACTCCTTGGTACATGTTTGAATGTATGTAGTCAAATTTTCTGTGTAATCTTTTTGCATGCAAACATTTTCTAAATAGATGTGAATCTCGTATCTCAAATGTTTGGTTCAACTCCGATACTACTAACTGGGAATCGAGGTAGATATTCATATGGCGTAGGCCCTGATGGAGGGTTTCGTACATAAGTCCAATAATATAGTCATATTCTACCTGATTGTTTGTTGCTGAACAGATGCACAATCCATTGGTGTAGAGTGGTGATCGGTCAGGGTGATATATGACCTAGGTGACTGATGCTAAACTTTGAGACCATCGCGATGCTCCATTCACAAATCCGAAATAAGGTTTGGGTTGGTAATCCATTGTAACACACGAGTGCGCTTTTTAACGAGTCTTTGGTAAATTTTTTTTAAATGGTTAGGTTTGTTCATGTTGACTCTAGGGTAGGGCCAGCTTGGCCCTTATGTTGACTCTAGGGTAAAGGTTGTTGACAGGGTTGCTGAGGTATTTTCCATCAGGTTCCATGAAGATGTATGCTCCCTTGAGGAGGAATTTTTTTATGATGTACGATTCTTTCCACAACGTTTTGAACTTTCCTGGCCCTAGGGCCTCTTTGGCGACATCATAGAGGAGGACTAGTTCTTGCTCAGTGAATGAGTGGGGGTTGATGTGGTGGTTGAACGATGCTTTTACCCTTTTCTTGTGGGCCTCATTATTTTGAAGCGAATATCGTCAACTTTTGTAAACGAGCTCTATTTGTACAAGGAGTTGTTCTAGAGGATGGGTATCATTGAGGAGTTCGATCACGACATGCAAAATTGGGATCTCATGCTCTATGGGAATCATGAATTCAACCTCGTATACCAATTGGAAGGGATTAAAACTAGTGGATGTTTTGATAGTCGTGCGGTATGCGCATAGGGCAGAGAAGAGCATATGGTGCCAGTTGATTTTATGGTTATTCACCATGCGTTGTAACATAATTTTGAGGACTTTGTTTATAGCTTCTACCTGTCCGTTGGATTAGGGGCAGTAAAGTGAAGCAAATTCATGGTTTAATCTGAGCTGGTGAGACAACTCCTTGAAAACTTCATTATCGAAGTGTTTCCCATGGTCGGAGGCTAACTCTTTGGGAATGTCAAACCGAGGGATCACATGGTTAAACATAAATCAAACGATAGTTAATATGGTGTTGTCGTATGTGGGCATGGCCTCTACCCACTTGGTGAAATATTCGACAACCACTATGATGTATTTATGATTGATAGATGATGTAGGGCTGCAAGTCATGAAGTTGATTCACCATTTACAAAAAGGGTCAACGATGATTACAAGGTGTAGAGCAGTGCAAGAGGCTCTTGCCTTATGAGCAAAGCACTAGAATCACTCACATATCTTGACTACTGTAATGAAATCACGAAATAGGGTGGGCCAAAAATATCCTGCCCGTAGGACTTTCTGGGTAGTGACCATTCCAGATAGGAGGTCGCTGCAAGCACCTCCATGGCAGTCATTGAGGGCTTGTTCTACTTGGTCGTGAATGAGTCATCGATGTAAAATGGTTTTGATGCCTCGTCGGTACAAAACATCACTCATGAGGAGATATCAGGGGACCTAATGGCGTATGCGCCGAGGGTCATCTCGAGTGAGATGATTTCTGAAATTTTGAGTTCGTAGGAAGAGGATAATGTCTCTATAATAAGGGTCATCAGTTGCTATGAAGAAGAGATGCCCGTCTGGTAGCGAATCGCTTACTAGTGATCCTTTGGTATCTCTTGTGAGGTCTGTAATGAACTTTTCTAAAGTAAGCAACTTTTTGATTTTAGGGGAGTGAAACTATAAGGCGTATTCTTGGAGAATGACTATCTATCAGACATACTTATGGTTCATTAGGCGGCGTGTGAGCAAATATTTGATGGGATTAATATCCGTGATGATCATAGTGGTTCTTAAGATGATGTAGTGGTGAAGCTTCTAGATTGCATGTATTACTGCTAGGGAAGTCTTTTCTTTAGGCTCATATCTTAATTTTGGGCCTGCTAAGGTTTTACTGTAATAAATTACATGCTCCTTCCCATCTGGGCCTTCCTGGATCAAAACTCCAGCCAGTGTGGACTCCGAGGTTGATAGATATAGGATGTAATATTTGTTATAGTCTTGGGGACTGATGAGTGGTTCTGAAGATAATGTTTCTTTCAGCACGTCGAATGCTTGTTGGGCATGATCATCCCATTTGAATGGGATGTCCTGGTGGTGGATGCACAAGAACCCTTGAGTGAAAGTGGCATAATTTGCGACGAAGCCCCTCAGAAAATTGGCCTTCCCCTACAGGCTTTGTAGTTTCCTGAGGGTTCGAGGTGGAGGTACCTTCTTGATGGCTTGGACCTTCAAGGAGTCAATACAAATCCCTTGTTGGGACATGATGAAACCTAAGAGTCTACCTGTTGTGATGCAAAAGACACACTTGAGGGGGTTCAAGTGTAGGTAGTATGGACGACATCATTGGAATACCAATCACAGATCCTCGAGATGGTCTGAGCGCTTTTTGGAGCGGAAGGTTAGGTCATCCAAGTAGGCAAGGATAAGGTGTGCTAATTCGTGAAATATATAGTTCATGGCCCTCTGGAAATCGTCTCCATCATTCTTTAGGCTAAATGGAATTACCTTGTATGCGAATGTGCCCCAGGGTGTGGTGAATGCGGTTTTGTATCGGTCTGTATGGAGGATTTAAATTTGGTTGGACCCAGAGAATCCATCCATGAAGGAGAGAGCCTTGTGTCCTACACAAACATTGATGACCTGGTCGATGAATGGGGTGGGATAATGATCCTTGGGACAAGCTTTGTTCAGATCCTGAAAATTGGTGCAAACGCGTATGGTGCCTTGTTTTTTCATGATGGGAATAGGGTTGGAAACCCAAGATGTGTAAGCGATAGGGTAGACAAACCCGACTTTGTGAAGCTTATCAATTTCTCGTTTTATTTCTTCTACCTTTGATGGGTGCATTTGACGCTGTGTCTGGCGCACTGGAGGTATGTCCTGCCAAGTGTCAATATGGCTCTATGATAGTGGGACTAAGCCTAGGCATTTCTGAGTAGTCCCATGTGAATATATCTCGATACTCTTATAATAATTGGGTATAAGAGGCTATTTATTTTGGAGAGCATGTTGTCCCCAATGATATTTCTTCAACCTTTCCAGGATTGTGGGATATGTTGACCTTAACGGTAGGTGAGATTTTTGACATATTTCCTTCCCCAAACCCATCGGGCACTGGGATGGGATTCTTGAACCAATCAACTTTTCCTGATCGGAGGAAATATTTTGATTCAATTGCATAGATCATTTTTTCTTTTGTATTATCAGGACTGAATGTGTGCTTGGGGAGAAAAAGTGAATGGTGATGCATTACATCCCATGGATAATCTGGCTCCGTCATTACCTCTAGGATTTACTCATCCAAATGAAATAGGGATCCTAAGAGGGATTGGTCCTACGCAAGGTTTTGTTGAATAGGTTCAATCCTCACAGAGCTGGTTGAGAGACATGAACAATATTCCATCGTCGATGTGGTGGAACCAGACGTGGTCAACAGAGTGTAGACGGATTGGGTCTGCACTGTCGTAGGGACAACTACTCTTGTAGTTGCAGTTGACTCGACACCTATGGCAGATGAGTAGACAACTTGAGTCATAGTTATGATACATGATGATATGAACCATATATGGTGTATCATGTCATCAGTGTTTTCTAGGGGAAGAATCTCCATGATAGGAGCTTGTGTAAGTGCAAGGTTGGGTCCCCCACTAGGATGGTCAATTTCCTGTTGGTGGAAATTGTGTTGGTGCAAAGGTGCCTGAATGTTACTATTAACGGGCATGCCTCTCGCTCATGGTTATGTGCAGTGCATATGGTGCATGGTACCACTATGCCAACTGAGTATATTTTGTGGTAATCGACAATACTCTTCGTCCCAGAGGTAGATGCTTGGAAAGGATTTGTGGTAGAGGATGAGTTCTTCTACTTCCATTTCCGTGTTGTTGGCTTGGGTATGTCTAACTCTTTTGGTGAGAGTAGACTTAATGCTGCTCTTGCCGCTCTTAGCATAGGGAGATGCTTGTTAGAGAATTAAATATTACAGAGCAATAAAACACATAAAATATGTGGAAAAAACAAGCACACAAAACACATAATACCAGAGAGACACAGATATATGTGGTTCACCTAGTTTGGGCTATGTCCACCCCGAACAGCCAGTCCTTCCTTTCTATTATCCAACAAAATGAAGACACACAACCTACAGCAGATCCCCTGTAATATCCTCTGTTCTCCCTCACAGTATCCCTATCTATTTCTCACTCCGCGAATGCACATACAATGCACAGCCGCAAAACAATACCCTCATACAAGCGAGGGGTTTCATTCTAGGGAAAAAAACCCTAAACTAAACATAAATTCTACCGTTAGATAATTCGCCTAATGAACGGCCCAGATTGACTAGAAATTACTATACTTTTACAAGACAATTTTACATTTTCTTTTAGCTTCGGGGGCGCAAGCTCACCCCCTAGACCCCCTAGGAAGCATTTAATTACGGACGGCGTTGCCACCCCATTAAGGTACATGGGTCCAACGCCGTGATACAAAATAAACAAGATAATCAGGCTCCACACCCAGCAATCTCCCACTTGGAGACTGTTTGTAGCAACTCCACCGCTGCTTCATTTGCTGGACAATGACTCTTATTTGGACCTTGCTATTTCTCATCTTCATCGTCATCCTT
Source organism: Pinus albicaulis (assembly GCA_034641835.2). NCBI lineage: Eukaryota > Viridiplantae > Streptophyta > Pinopsida > Pinales > Pinaceae > Pinus > Pinus albicaulis. The sequence goes on along the minus strand of CM076579.1, from coordinate 200,694,409 downwards.
GAAGACCATTTGAAACTAAGCATAATCTCAGTTTTTCCCTGGTTACAACTTTTGTTAGCATATTTGCAGGATTTTGGCTAGTGTGTATCTTTTCCAGCTTCAACTATCCATCTTCCAATGTTGACCGTATGAAATGGTACTTGAGCTATATGTGTTTAGTCCTTGAATGAAATGTTGAGTTCTTTTCAAGATGAATGGCACTTTGGCTATCACTGTATAACATGCCCATATCATGCTTCTTACCCAATTCATCCATAAACCTTTGTAACCAAATCATTTCATTACTAGCCTCTATAGCAATGACATATTCTGCTTCTGTTGTTGAAAGTGCAACACAAATTTGGATTTTTGAAACCCAACTGACAGTAGTTCCACCTACAGTAAATACATATTCTGTAGTGCTCCCCCTATTATTTCTATCACTTGCCATATCTGCATCAAAATATCCTTGTAGAGCAATGTTTGAACCACCAAAGCATAATGTTTGATTTGTGGTACCTCTCAAATATCTGAGAATCCATTTCACTGCCATCCAATGTTCTTTTCCTGGATTGTTCATGTACCTGCTTACAAATCCCACTGCATGTGCAATATCAAGCCTTGTGCAGACCATTGCATACATTAAGCTTCCAACTGCTGATGCATATGTAACTTTAGACATATAGTCCATTTATTCTTGGGTCTTGGGGCACATCTCCTTATTAAGTTTGAAATGGCTAGCAAAAGTTGTACTAACTGGTTTTGTATTCTGCATATTAAATCTTTTCAACACCTTTTGTATGTACTCATTCTGAGACAGTGTTAATTTGTGATTTTTCCTGTCTCTGCTTATTCTCATCCCAAGGATTTGTTTTGTAGCTCCCAAATCCTTCATTGCAAATGAATTTTCCAATTTTCTTTTGAGCACATTCATTTCCTTCATGTTGGACCCTGCAACAAGCATGTCATCTACATACAATAACAATATAATATAGCTGCCATCATTTTTCGTTTTCATATAAACATAATGTTTAGAGTGACATCTAGTATAACCTTGTTCAGACATAAACCTGTCAAATTTTAGATGCCACTGCCTTGGAGTCTGTTTTAAGCCATACAAGCTTTTCTTTAACCTGCACACTAATTTTTCCTTCCCTTTGACCTCATATCCTTCTGGTTTCTCCATATAGATCTCTTCCTCCAAATCTCCATGGAGAAATTTTGTCTTTACATCTAACTCTTCAAGATGTAAATCTTCCTTTGCTACAAAAATTAAAATAGTTCTGATTGAAGTCATCTTAACAACAGGAGAAAATATTTCATCAAAATCAATACCTTTCTTCTATGCAAACCCCTTCACCACAAGTCTAGCTTTGTACCTCTATTTTCCTCCATCTTCTTCCTTTAGCCTGTAAACCCATTTATAACACTATTACCGATGAAATAGGTAACCTGACCTCAAAACGGGAACTCTAGCCCAAAAATTCTCAAAAAATATGAAAAAACACCCCAAAAACAAAAAGTGTGTCTTCCAGAACGCACTTGGTTTTTTTTTAAGGTCAAATTTCAACATTTTATAAAATTATGCTAAAAACAAAATTATTTGTTGAAAAAAGGATTGAAAAAACACCCTCAAAACAAAACCAGTTGATGCTGGAATAACAAAAAGAAAAATTGTGTCGTAATTTTGGCACTTGTAACAATGGAATTAAAGACAACATATTAGGACATTTTTTAAAATCATAAATTTCTAACATTTTTGATAGATGATGTTAAAGATAAACAAATACATGTCTGAAGGGCTTATCATTTCGAACAATTTTCATCCATTTTGTTAAACATAAAATATCTTGACTCTAAACAACCCCAAAATTGTAATTATTGTCTACCATAACATTAAAGATAAAATTTGGTAGCGCATAAAAACCTTAATGACAAGTTGTAAATCTAAAGTTTTTCAATCTTAAGTTTTCAACATACTTGAACAATGAAATTATAGAGAAATTAGAAGACTTAAACAATTTTAAAAAATGAACAAGTAAATGAAAAAAATATCAATGAACAGAAACAAGTAAGAGTAATTTTAATTTTAAAGGATAAAAACTTATCTTTTTTCAAATCCTAGCATAAGACAAATTTAAATCTAATTTCAACCAAAACCTAAAAATCAAGCATCAAAACAAAGTGTTCCCTTTCAATGACGCATATAATTATTAAAAATTTTAAAAGTATCTTATACCAAATGGTAACAATACATAATATCATGGTAATATCACTGCATAATCTAAAAATTCAACATTAGTTTCTATTTTTTATTTTACTTATAATTAAAATATCAACATTGGTACATTGAATATAACATAAATTATTTTTGTAATTCATTGTTGCATTGTCGATATTCTAAAGAGATGAATTCTTCATAATTAAAACATATAATCCAACAAACATAAAAATGTCTCATAACTTCATGAAAAATGAGATGGAAGTCAAAATTTTTATTTCAAGTTACCATGCAAACATCAATTACATAAAAGTCTCTTAGATAGTTATTCAAAATCAACCATAGGTTCTGGCACACCATCATAATCTACATCTTCAGATGAATGGCTCGATGCAGATGAAGATGATCCATATTCTTCTCTTTCATCAACTAGTGCTCCATCTGAGTCAACATGCATTCCCACCATTTCAGAGTTCAAAAGTCTTGTAGATCTACGTCTACATTCTGCAGAGTGCAATTTCAACAGTAATTGTTCTGGTAGCAATTTCTTCAAAATATTTATGGTCTGCAACCGAAGAGTTCCTCTCTTTGTCAAATTGAAGTCATACACAAGTATGTAAACATCCTCCAATTTTAAGACATCTGTGCGGCGACGATTTATATTTGTGCCCTTTCTTTTTCTCTTTCTGCCAATTCTTTTTTCCACTACCATCTCTGGCTTGTACACACCATTGAAAGGGTGGGTACTTGTAGCATACCAATGTACATCAACAGCTGTAATCTCTTCATTTTCATTAATGACCTTTATAACCTTGGTAATCCAGAATGGATAGCCAAGTGGATCTTCATCTGCTAACACTGCTATCATGCAACCCTCCTTAAGATCCTACACAGAACCCCTGTAAAGGTCTTCCATGGCTTCACGTTGTGCACGTGATCTTCTAGAACCAATATAGATTTCTCTTTCCTCTACCTGTGGGGAATTAATAATAGCTTGAGGCTATTGTTGTTCAACATTGTGTGTTTCCTGATGTTCATGTTCATTTGGCATATTTTGTGGCAAAAAAAAAGGAGTCTTCAAAAGTGTATCCATATTTATTGATCTTGAAATCATATCACATTGATTATTGAAAAAATACTCCCATCAAATTGAATCAGCAACATCGAAGTACTCATATGTATCTCTAATACATATTTTAATTTCCTCTAGACATTCAGAATAATTTATGTCTCTCTTCTGCCTTTGTACATTATGGAGTTCAGCAACTGATTGTAATAACAATATCTTTGATGAAAATATTGGATGCTCTGAAATGAACTTCAAAAATGCTAAACCTGATGACGGTCCCCATTCTTCAACAGTTCAATACTTCTTGCCCCATATAAGTGTTATCCCATCAATTTTTTTGATACAAAATTGATGCTGGAAGCTAATGTTCTTAAGTTGTTCAATGCATTTCTCCTCACCATGCAATCCAAAAATAAACCTTCACATGTCAATAGTTTCTTCCAACACATGAAAAACAGGCTCTGGAATGTACGATTTATTAATACATTCAATTAATGATGGCAAGCTCCCAACACCTTTCCTCCTCAATGTTACTGAAAAACTATTGAACATTTGATCAATATGATCATGAGTATGCCCAACAAGAAGGAAACCAACCTTTATCTTTTTAAAAATCCCCAATTCAATGAGGATGTTTAGATACCCAAAAAGAACTTGATTTTTGTTCTCACGACTTGTGTTGTGTAATTGTAAATACAAAACTTCAGGAAGAATCTCAGACCAATGAGTAACCACTTCATGGATTATAGTTATGGTCAGATTTGCATCATTGTGAATATTTGGAGTTGTGAGGAAAACTCTTAGAAACATCTTCTCATTAAATACCATACAACCAAACAAGTGAAACTGAATGAAATTTTCCTCCTGTAATTTTTTTGGCGTGCGGACAAAATGTAGAAGAACTGTTTTCTTTTGGTCCATACCATCAATTATCAATCCCAGATATTTATTTGGATGATCATAACACTTCTTTCGATGTTTATAAAACTTTTTCCTTTCACTTGTTTGCTGATTGCGATGGTCTTGAAGTTCTTTCACAACGGAAATTGTACATAAAATAAAAGAAACATATGAATAAATATATTTCCATAGTTGATAAGTATCAAATTTTAAAAAACAATGTTTTGAACACATACCTCTTTCTGCCCCTTGACATTTATCTCTTTTTGCTTTAAGAGAAGCACATGTGCTGCAAATCCCCATCCTTGTCTTCTTAAGAATACGAACATTATTGAATTCAGTTTTCCATATCATTGTAAAACAAGAATATGTAATAAAATTACCAATTCCTTCAACAGCTTATGCATAATCTTTGTATAACATGAATATTTCTCATCTCTAGAAATTATCTGGAATATGTATTGTGTCTTTATTTGGCATACCATTAGGGGAATTTTGAGGTCTAAAATGGGCCTCCTAAGGAAATTATAAAATAATAGTGGAAAAAATAAAATAATATTTGATGTCATCATCAAATTTTAGAGGGAAAAATGAAAAAGCTACTTTTTCAACTCATATTTTCAACTTATTTCAGTTTTATCAGCCTGAAGTGAGTACTCACATGAGGAAATTTAATTCCTCATCCAAGGAGTACCCATGTTGCATATTTTTGATGGGTCCTACTACATGAAAAATGAGAAATACATAGAAAACGTGATTGTAATCACGTTTTTTTTTATGTATTTCCCATTTTTCATGTAGCAGGGTTCATTGAAAGTATGCAACATGGGTACTCCTTGGATAAGGAATTAAATTTTGCATCCAACGAGTACTCCCACTCGAAATTTGAGTAAAAATTGTGGGAGATAAGTTGAAAATACGAGTTGAAAAAGTAGTTTTATTATTTTATTATTTTTTAATATTTTTACCCTTTTATTTAAAAAATGGTAAATCATCCCCCATGGTTGACATCATCATCTTGAATCCTATTGGTTGTTATAAAGTCTATTTTTGTTGTACATTTTTCTTAGGAGGCCCATTTTAGACCTCAAAATTCCCCTAATGACTCTCCATGATTTGAAAAGAAATCTTTCATCCATGTCTTAGCAGTATTTGCAAATGGCCCCACCTCCCGTTTATAACGTGCTTTTGAATAATATGTGGGATCCCTTTCCAATCTATCCTGGATTCTTGAAAAATGACAATTACCAATTGAATGCAACATTTTGAACGCCTTTCTGCAAAGAAATACATTCCCAATATGATAATCATAACCTGCTAGTGTAGATTGCATGCAACCCACTAAATATGAATTTTGCATGCTTTTATTCATTGACATATATGTTTTCCTTTTCTCCAAAACAAAGTTGAAATCCATATTTTTCAAGTAATCCCTTCGACAACATTCACTTGAAATCAAATGAACGACAAAACTTCTTTTTGTGAGATATTTTGTCCTCACCCTTGTATAACTGGAATGCTTTGGATTGATATGAAAAGGTCTACTCCTACTCCTAGTTGCAATATTTTCTTGCAACGACTTCATCATTCCATCATCCTTTGTAAAAGTAGTTTCATCACCATTAGGAGGAATATTATCCCCACTATCATCATCCTCAACATAGTTAAGAAATTCATCAACATCATTGCCTAGAAAATTTTCTTTACCATCATCAGTTGAAGAAAACATTTCACAAGAATCATCGGCACTTTTGTAACCCCGACTCAAAAGAAATTCTTCACCATCTTGACCCATGCTTTCAAATTCTTCCCTGGGAGGATTCAATTCTTCATCACCATGAGTGTCTTTGAAATGGTCACTCAGAGAAAATACAATATTCAGATCTGTGCCTCTAAAATTATCATTTGAAAGAAACTCTTCATCCTCCCCTTCCTCAGTGGTGCTCTCTTAATCCTTGAGATTAGGCATAAGTAGAAGCTTTGAATTTATATTCACTAGAATTTCTTCATCCTGCCCCTCCCCTTCCTCACTGATGCTCTCATAATCCTTAGGATTAGGAATAAGTGAATGCCTTGAATCTATATTTATTGGAAATTCTTCACCCCCCCCCCTTCATCAGTGGTTAAATTATAATTTTTATGATTAGGTTGAAGTGAAAATTTGAGCTTTGGAAATTCATCCCCATCTTCATCAGTGGTGCTGGCATAATCCTTAGGATTAGGAAGAAGTGGATATTTTGATGCTGCAAATTCTTCATTCCCCTCTTCCTCAGTGGTGCTGACATAATCCTTAGGATTAGGACGAAATGCATATTTTGACTCTGCAAACTCTTCATCCCCTCTTCATCTGTGGTACTGACATAATCCTTAGGATTAAGACGAAGTGGAAATTTTGACTCTGGAATTTTTTCATCCCCCTCTTCATCAGTGGTGCTTGCATAATCCTTAGGATTAGGATGAAGTGGATATTTTGACGCTGTAAATTTTTCATTTCCCTCTTCATCAGTGGTGCTGGAATAATCCTTAGGATTGGGACGAAGTGGATGTTTTGACTCTGAAACATTATCATTCCCCTCTTCATTAGTGGTGCTCGCATAATCCTTACGATTAGGACGAATTTGATATTTTGACTCTGGAAATTTTACATCCCCATTTTCATCAGTGGTGCTAGCATACTCCTCAGGATTAGGACAGAGTGGATATTTTTACTCTGCAGATTCTTCATTCCCCTCTTCATCTGTTGTTCTCGCATAATCCTTAGGATTAAGTTGAAGTGAATATTCTTCATCTCCCTCTTCATCAATGGTGTCCTCATAATCCTTGGGATTAGGACGAAGTGAAACTTTTGACACTGGAAATTCTTCATCATGCCCTTCATCACTATTGCTTTCATAATCCTTAGGATT